>VXAU01005785.1:1061763-1229286 GCA_013399695.1 Formicarius rufipectus | reverse complement strand
GGGAGGGCTGGGGGAGTGAGGAGTGGGGTTAGGGGATACCTTTGGGGACAGGGCTGGTGCCAACATCCCAGTGCTGCCTGGGAAATTTTGTAGAAATCTTTGGGGGCGTTGCAAGGGTCCCCCCCTTTTCCTTCTGCTGCTTTTCCTGCTTGCAGGGAAGGAAAATGCTTTCATTCCCCGCCCCCAATTTTGAAATCCAGAATTCTCAGAAGAGAAGTCGGTTGGGGAGGGTGGAGAAGAGACTCCAAAGGTCCCACATGGTGGGCAGCACGGAGCACAGCCCTTTACATCCAGCAGAGAATCTCCCTGGGAGAGCACCTGGAGTGCTGCCACCTGCTTGCCCTCGGCAGGAGGGATGGAGAGAAGCCTCAAATATACCCTGTGGCTCACTCATCCCTCCCCAGAAGAGATTGGGTGAAGTGGGATGGCCACAGGTAGGACTGAGCCTTCCAAACTTCCATCTCATGGTGCGGGGGGTCTTTCCTCCATATCCCATCTAGATGGAGATGGTGCCAGTGACCCCACAGAGACGAGACCCCAGACAGATGCACCCACGTGCTCGTCTCCATCCCAACCTCCAGCAGTGGAGGATGATTTCCAGTTCCTCCTTTGTGAGGGCTGCCGGCAGGAATCGCCCAACCTCAAGCTCCTCACCTGCCTCCACACCTTGTGCCTTGGTTGCCTGAGCAAGAACAAGCCTGTCGGGCAGTGCCCCGTGTGCTCTATGGCCATCCCACAGGCCAGTGGCATCCCAGACATGGACAACCTGCTCTTCACCAACCTGCAAGCCCGGCTGAAGGTCTACAAGCAGATCACCAGCCACAATGGTCCCACTTGCAGTCGGTGCCAAGGAGAAGCAGCGCTGGTGTGGTGCTGCGAGTGTGAAGAGTTCTTCTGTGCCAAGTGCTTTGAGGACCATCAGTGGTGGCATAAGAAGAAGACTCACAAAGTCAGGAAGGTGGAGGAGCTTCGTACTGAGTCAGCCCATCAGTTCCTGGAAGACAACAGGAAGTCTTGCAACCTTTTTTGCACCAGTTCGAGTCACCCCGACCAGAGCCGCATCTGCAGGTGAGAGTGGTGCCTTGTTCCTGCATCCCATCCTGCTCCAAGGGCTTTGGGGCTGCTGCTCCAGAGCAACTCTGCCAAAGGGGTTTCATCACCTGCCTTTGGAGAGGAACAGCTGCAACCCTGGTGAAACACCAAGGTGTGATAGGGCCTGAGGGATTCACACAAAGCTGTGCCAGGGGAGGGTTAGGTTGGATGTCAGGAAAAGGTCCTTCACCCAGAGGGTGGTTGAGCACTGGCACAGGGTTGTGGTCACAGCCCCAAGGCTGCCAGAGCTCAAGGAGTGTTTGGACAATGCTCTCAGGGACACGGTGGGATTCTTGGGGTGTCGTGTGCAGGGCCAGGGGTTGGATGCGATGATCCTTGTGGGTCCCTCCCAACTCCGGAGACTCTGTTCTATGATGCTGTGTGATATTGGTCTGGCAGGACCCAGGGAGGAGGGAGGAGAGCAAAGGTGGGTTGAAGCCCCAGGCTCATGGCCAGACGTGCAGCTGGTGCAGTGAGGCAAAGCCCCGCCATGGCTGAGTTTGCCCTGCCAGCTGGTCCCTTGGGGCAGGGGCAATCCTGCCCGGTGCAGCAGAACCGCTGTGGTCGCCGCGGTGCCGTGCCGGCTCTGAAGGCCGCTCCTGTTCCCCGCCAGCATCTACTGCCAGCGGTGTGAGAAGGCGCTGTGCTGCTCGTGCGCGCTGCTGGACAACCACCACGCGCCGTTCCGCGACATCCGCGGCGAGACCCGGCGCAGGCAGGAGGAGCTGAGCTCCATGGACAGGGAGCTGCGGCGGCGCCGCGACGGCTTCGAGGCCACCTACGCGTCCCTGCAGGGCGAGGCGGCCCGGCTGGAGGAGGAGCAGCGGGAGATGCGGGAGCTGATCCGGCAGCGCGTGGAGCAGCTGGTGCGGCTGATCCGGCAGGAGGAAGAGGAGCTGGTGGGGCTGGTGGAGGCGCGGCAGGAGCAGGGCCGGCAGGAGCTGGCGCGGGAGCTGCGGCGCGTGGAGGGGGTGCTGCGGCGCATGGAGGCGGGCGAGCGGCTGGTGGAGAAGATGAGCCTCTACGCCACGGAGCAGGAGGTGATGGACATGCAACCCTTCATCAAGGGCTCGCTGCAGGAGCTCCAGCGGCTGCAGCTGCCCGTGGCCATGGACCGAGGGCAGCCCGGGGACTTATCCGAGTGCAGGGCCAGGCTGCAGGCGCTGGTGGAACGTGTCACGGGGCGACCAGGTGAGGATTTGCCATGGGGATCAGAGAAGCATGGGTTGGAGTAACCTTAAGGCTCATGGCGTTTCACTTTCCTGTCATGGACAGGGGCACTTTCCACTGGACGAGGTTGCTCCAAGCCCTGTCCAACCTGGCCTTGAACACTTCTGGAGGTGGAGCACCCACAACTTCTGCTTCCTACATCAGGACAAGCCCCAATCCATTCTGATAGTCCTTATTTCTACTGGGGCCAAGATTTGCGCCTTTGTTTATATGTTCATAGCCCCATTTTGGTCTCCCACGAATCTAACAGGGTCTGGTGATGATGATTTCTGGGTTCCCAGTCTCCTAAACCCTTGAGCCATCCCAAACCAAAGAGCTGGGAAAGGGAAAAGAGACCACAGCTGCTCCTTCCTTGCTGCAGCTGTCAGGCAGGTTTTCTCCAGCTCATCTGCTGCCTGAGCCAGGAGGGAACTCCGGAGGCTCCGACTGAGGCTCTCAACCCTGTTCTCTCCATTGCAGATACTGAATCCCAACCCATCCCCGTGGTCGAAGTGACCCTGGAGAACAACCTGGTGAGACATCAGTGTCTTATGCCTCTGTGGTACCATGTGGTGAGGGCTCTTGCATAAGCCAAAACGTGGATCCTCCCTTCATCTGACCTTTCCAAGCCTTTCCCGAGGGTCTGCCTTCCCCTTCCCAGTCACTTCCATCACTTCCATTTTTATCATCAACAACACCCCAGGGATGTTTCTGCCTGGACAAAGAACCTACATTGCAGCCATCATTTTCCATTACCTCTGTGTGCACTTACCCTATCTCGCTTCTCCTAGTCTGTTGCTTCATTCCTTACTTTCCACAGGGAAAACCATAACCATAGCACAAACCTTGAGCCAAGCCACAGGGCCTGTGTGAGGTGCCTCAGTTTCCCCCCTCCTCAGGATTTTTCTGCCCCACACACTTTCTGAGGACACCCGGGCCCTGCAGAGGGTTCTCCCAAGTTCACCCTGACACTGCTCCATGCTCTCTCCTCAGCAAGACAATCAAGTCCAGCCCCAAAACCAGAGCACCTCACCCACCAACCTCGAGGAGGTGCATATGGACCCGGTAAGAACCATCCCATCCAGTAAGAAACCCTTGGGGACCAGGAATTGCCAGCCCAGCACCTTCGCCCTCCCCATGCTCTCTCCTCTCCAGGCGCTCCCCGTCCCCTCGTGGCCCAAACGGATGTTTCGCTGCATGGAAAGGGGCAGCCAGATCTCTCCCAAAATGCTGAAGCTGGAGTGTGAGGACACGTCAGGCCCCAGCAATCCCCATTCCAACCAGTGGGACTTCCCAAGAGAGCCCAGCACCTCCGTGCCAAAAGGGAGTCGCAGCCACTGTCCTGCCAGCAGCAGCCACACGGATGATGCAGGTGGGGGCCGGGAATGTTGCCCTGCTTGTTATCCCATCTTTTCCCCCCCATTATGGGAGTCCCCCATCTTTCCCAGCCTCTCTGCACCCCCAGGCACTCAGAGCCTTGGCCAACCTCCCTTGAGTCAGAAAAGCAGAGGGTGGCAGCTGCTTCCCAGGGTGTAATGTAACAGCAATGCTTGGAGTGGATGTGGCTGGTCCATCCAGCTCTGTGTCCCACTTCCAAGATAGCTGAAAACCAAGCTTAGGGAAGAGCATAGTAGCAGGGAAAGTATAGAAAGATTCCTCTGCCTCCTGCTCCAGGAGTAGTGAATTTTCCTGGAGCAAAACCCACTAAATTCTTAGGAAAACATATTTTCTCCCTGAGCTGAGCCAGCCCCACTGCATCTTGCAGTGAAGTCTTGGGATCATCTCTGCAAACAGGATGAAGGATGAAATGCACCTTTTGAAGAGGCTGGTGCAGGACCATGGATGAAGCAGCAGTGGAAAGGTTTGCCCCCACTTTGGGGTGCATCCAAGGTCTGGTTCATGGTTCTGCTGCAAAACTCAGGAGAGTTGATCCTGTGGCATCCAAAATCACAGTCTTGGAGCTTCAGCATCCTCCTGTTCCTTCCACAGAAATCACCAGCATCATCATCTGCAGCTCAGATGACAGTGAGGAGGACACAGTGGTGAGTGTAACACCAGACCTCCCTCCTTGAGCTGCGCTGCCGGACAAGAGGAGGTTGCACCCCATCGTCTCCGGGGCGCCTTTCCCTTTCCTCCAGCTGTGCTTGGAGCCAAGCCTCCTCCTTTCCCAGCAGCACCCAGAGACTTGCTTGTGGCTTTCTTTTCCACTTTGGGTACTCCCAGGTAGCAGGGCACTGGGGCCACCCCAGATGTTGTTCTGGGCTAAGGCCATTGCTCCTGGTTTCCTGGAGCAGCTGTAAATCCTGCCCTGATTTGCTCAGAGATGGGATCCCCTGAGATGACTCTTTTGAGCTGGTCCTCGTGGCTTCCTGGGAAGGTGATTCTCAGCTTTAAACCGATGGATTTTTATCTAAAAGTCAAATTTGTGAGTTGAATGTAGCATCTGTACTCTCAGACTTCATCAGCCCCGTGCCTACAGAGGCAGAGATGCTCCCGAGAGCCACCGGAGCAGGGAAGGAATACCTGAGCACCCCCAAGGTGTCATTTCACAGCTCTGGTGCTGCAAACTGGTGTGTGGCAACCAAATGGTTCTGGCTGAGGTGCTGAGATGATACCAGAGATTGGATCCCAGATGAAATAACCCATCACCATCAAGAGCAGGGGAACCAGAGGCAACTGGGGCAGTTTTGGGATTGGGGAGGGGGGTTGGTTTTCCAGTACTGGCTTAATGAGGTTNTACACTAATGCAGAAGCTCTACTTGCTCTTCAATAAAACTGTTCTCAGATTAAATCCCAACCCACTGCTGGCTTCCTTATTAATTTCTTCCTGTCCTGTTTTTCCTGTCTCCTCTGATTCATCTCTGATAAAGGGAAAAAGAGAGTTGTGGGACTAAAACCTGTCCCCACTTCCTGCTAGCAACAAAAAATCCCAAGGCTGGAGGTTTTGGGGATGTTAGCAGTTTGCTGGGAGAAATCTCTGAGCGAACCAGGTGTCTTGTAGTACAATGTGAACATAAGGGTGTAGCAGAGAGAGATATCCCAGGGGTAAAATGCATGCCCTGAGCTGAGGACTCAGCAGATGTCTGTCCAGCCACATTTCCACCTCTCCTGGGCTGCAGGTGGAGTTGCAGAGAGCTGGTGTGGAGGGAGATGGATGTACAATCACCCCAGGAAAGGGCTGCAGTATTGTCCTGAGGGGAAAGAGGGAAGGAAACCAAGGTTGGATCCTGCTGAATGTGTTGTTGCCCTACTCCTCCCATAGGGAGGTACTTTGGATGTCCATCCCCATTGATGCTGGGCTGGGAATGGTGGTGTGGCTGCCTTTGTTCTTCCTTGGGAAGCACTGCTGTAGGCACTGGATGTGCTGAGCCTGGAGAGGCCCCAGCCCTCCTTCTGACCTGGTCCAGTCTTTGTTTCCTCTAGACATCAACAGGATCTTTAAGTATCTCATGGAATGAGGTTGCTCAGGCATGGTTATGTCCCCCCATGATCTGCATCCATGTGAGATGAACTGCAAGGGATAAAAATCCCTGAATCTGGGTATTGATGCTTGAATTCCAACACTGCTTAGGACAAACTGGATTCAGGACTCTGCTCTTGATCCCTTGTTTCTGACCTTGTTTTTGGGCAGTCAATGGGGCTCCCCATGGCCACCCACTCTGGATGCAGCACACACCCAGTGCCAGGACATCACTCCTCTGGTTTTCATGGCATTGCCCCCCAGCAGATTGCTGCGCATAGCCAATGGTGGACCCATGGGTGCTCCTCATACCTTCCCAACCAGGTCCAAGCAGGCAGATGGGACTTAGATCCCTTCTCCAATCTTTTGCAGGCTTTCAGCAAGCCCAAGGACAGCAAGAACTCCAGCCCCATGTGGTCCAGGGGTGGCACCTCACCCCACAGCAGCACTGGCCCCACCAGCCCCTTGGATGACAGGTTGGAGCCAGGAGCCTTGGTGTTCCTCAGCCTGAAGGTTGATCAGAGAAGTGAGCATTGCCTTTCCCAGGGGCTGGGGGGAAGAGAGGGGCACCCCCAAACACCTTCTCCAGCCCCGTCCTTTCCCCTCCACAGCCCAGCACATCATGGAGATGGCAGCAGTGAACGGAGACCACTCCTTCAAGACGCTGATCCGGACCCCCGAGTCGGTGCTGACACTGCTCCCCCAGAGCATCCCCTTGGAGGTGGGGGTGCAGCACCTCCTCTGGTACCTCTCTCTGCTCCCCAGGCCCCTCCTCATTGTCTATAACTTCTGGGGACTGGAGCTACGTGCTCTCTTTAAAGCCCTAGATGCCACGGGCAGGAAAGTGGACTTCTGCCATGTTGTTTGTGGTTACATGGATATGTTGTGCCTTGTCAAGGAAAAGCTGCCCCAGGCCCCTTCTTACAGGCTGAAGAACCTGCTGAGAAGGTACCTGCATCAGCAGCTTAGAGGAGGCGCCCTGGCTACAGCCAAGGCCTTGCAGGATCTTTGGGGAGTCCTGGGGCTCCCTGTGCGCCTGGATATGGAGATGATGCTCACCCACCGCACCCTGCAGAGCTACACCCTCCTGTGGCCCCTGGTGCAGGAGAAGCTGCTCACCATGAAAGCAGCCAAGGTCCTGGCATGGCGCAACCTTGTCCTTCGGGAGCTGGAAGAGGTGTGAGTGCAACTGGGGGGTGAGCTGAATTGGCCAGGTCTCAGATTAACTGTGCCAGAGATGCAGGGATGCTCATCAGGGATGCAGGGATGCTCACCAAGGATGCAGGGATATTCACCAGGGATACAGGGATGATCACCAGGGATGAAAGGATGCTCACAAGGAATGCAGGGAAGCTCTCAGCAGCACTAAACAGGACTCCCAAACTCTCTCTGCTCTCAACATCTGGCTTAAAAGCTTCAGGCCCCTGGGCCAGCTCTCAGGGGAAGAAATGATCTCATCAAATGAATGTCTCTATAAAATAAATGGCACAACACCGACCAGTGTAATTTATTGTGGCATTTTTCTTCCTTCTTTTTCCAGCCAGGCTGGAGGGGAGATGCTTGGGGTTCTCTTCGCCCTGCCTTGCTTCCCCCCAGGACCTCCCCTCGAGGCTGGATGTGGCCCTGGTGACAACTGGAGGTGGCCAGCGGTGTCCCCGAGCAGGGATGCGTCTGACACGGCAGTGACGAGCATGTGCCACCACCAGGTGTCCTCTTTGTACAGCCGCACACGGGCTGGGTCCCCGGCGCTGCCACCGTCCTTGGGCGCGCTCACGCTCCCGTGTAAACACTCTCATTGATGCACACTCCCTCATTCACACTCACCTGTGCACACACGCTCGTGGACACACACACTGGCTTGTGCATGTCCCTGTTCGGGCACACTCACGTGTGGACGCCCAGTCATCTGTGCACACTCACACTCACGTGTGGACACACTCACTTGTGCACACTCACGCTCTGTTGTGTGCACTCACGCTCCCTGCTGCACCCTCACACCCACACTTCTCACACCACCTGCACCTCTGGTGCCCCCCGATGAGCCCTCCTGTGCCTGGGGGGGGCTGTGGCCATCACCGGAGCGTCGGGGTTGCTGTCCTGGACACAGGAGGAGAGGGGTGGGAGGAGTGGGCAGGCACTCTGGGTTGCTTGAGCCGGGTGAAGGTGGACAGGGAAGGTGGAGGTCAGCAGGGAAGAGCGCAGGCGGGCAAGGAAGGGTGAAGATGAACAGGGAAAGGTGGACAGGGAAGGGTGAGGGTCTCCTCTCCGAGGGGTTGCAAAAGGGACTGCCAGGTTTGGTAAACTGGAAGCATACAGAGAGGAAAAGTGCCTCTCGTCTGAGAGCCCTCTGGGAACAAGCCATGGCCTGGACACAGCACTGAGCTATTCCTGTTCCAGCAGTGATCCCAAAGGAGCCGGCGCGTTGACAAAGGGCTTGTCAGCAAATTCACTGGGGAGATCCACAACTCCAGGGCTGTGCGGGGGATCAGCCTCGCCGAGGGGTGCGGGCAGAGGAGGGCAGAGCCCATCTGTCTGCTGTCAGCGGCTTCATCAAAGCCTCCTAAAACAATGACGGAGCCGACGGGCTGCGGGAGCAGGATTAGCTCTTTCTCCTGCCCTGGGCTGCCGAAAAGCTCGTTCATTCAGCCTGAAAAGGGTCTGTCCCTGGGGGCAGGGTGGGAAGGAGGGGAGCAGAGCAGCACCCAACAACCCTCAAATCCTGGAGAAAAGGGGATTGAGGGCTCGCCAAAAGCCCCTCCAGCTTCCAACTCCAACAGGAAGCTTTGACGCTGGTGCAGACCTCCCTCCCACCCACGGCCACGCAGTGAAAGTCCCCCTTCCAGGAAGAATCAGTCTCTCTGGGTTTTTATAGTGCAATAAATAACTTTACAGAATTAAGCGAATCTCCTGAAAATGATATATATTATCCTGCTTGCTTGATTGGCTGTTATTAATAATGCATTGCTCAATCTAAACCATTCATAAAATGACTCCCCGCCAGCCCTGGGCAAAGTGCTCTGGGACTCAGGAGAGGGAAAAAAAGGCAAGAAGCAGAAGCATAAATCCTTTTTGGTTATGAAAATGGATTTCTTCCCCCAACAATCATGCAAAACTAATTAGAGCCCAAGGGCCAGTTCCTCTGCGCTGATTGCACCCTGTGAGATCACTCAGGTCCACTGGCCAGGGTGGGTGAAGTCCAGTGCAGAGGAGGATTCACACCCGTGAGTCTGGGAAAGGTTACCTGGATTACATTTCTAAGAAAAACATCACTCTACTATCACATGAACAGGTTTTCATCCCATGGAACTTCCAGAGCAAGGTTGAGGTGGTCAGGACTCTTAAGTATTTGGAGAATTGGTGAGGCAAAGATGAGGGAAGACTTTTCTAGATGGAAGGAAACGCCACATTGTCTCTGGTCAGGCAGCTCCTGCAGTCACAATGCTCCCAGGTTGGTAGTTCTTGTGCTTGCCTGATCTTGGGGGATGTTGGAGAAGCCAGGAGAGCCCAGACTGGAGACTGAAATAAACAATGTCCCTGACCAGTGGGAAGCATGACCCTGGAGCTACGATGGTCAACACCAGCTGTGGACCCAGTCCCCAGGCCAGCCTCAACCTGCCACATGTTTGGCAGCACAGTGAAACTTGAGGCTGAGGTAAGTGAGGTGTGAGAAGAAGTGAGCAGGAGCAGCTCCAGAGCTTGCTCTTCCATCCATCCATCCATCCATCCATCCATCCATCCATCCATCCATCCATCCATCCATCCATCCATCCATCCATCCATCCATCCATCCATCCTTCCCTCCCACCTTGGAGCTCCTATCTGAGTGGATTGCAGAGGCACTAGAGCACTGTTGTTCCTCCCTGTCCTTAGCCCATGGGAAACTGAGGCACAAGGGGTGACGTGAACTGGTTGTGTCAGCTGGGGAGGGGTGAGTGGGGATCTGGATGGATGGTGTATCCTGTGCTGTGCCACCCAGAAATGTCTAGGTGAGGGTCTGGCCTTAGGACCATGATGAGGGACATGTATCCATTCTGTCACACGTGCCTCATTCCTGACCCATTTCTAGCACAACATGAAATGCTCCTGAAATGCTGCCACTGTATCTATGACACTTGGGTTCCTTCCTCTTGCATGATGGGTGAAGGCATTTTGGGAAGATCTCAGTGGAGCACTGTGGATAGCAGTCGAACCAAGGAAATGCAAGTGTTCTCTCCTCACTGGTCACATCCTTGTGGCATTTGAATCCCCCTCCATGCTCCTCAAAGCAAATTTTCCATCCCTCTGTCTCCCATCTGAGCTCTGCAGCCACGGGGAAACACCAGCATGGGCTGATCCATTGTCCTGCAGCCCCACAGCAGCATGGGGAGCCTGGGACGTGGATTGCCTTGGGGAAGGAGCAGGGTGGGTCTGTTCAGAGATGCTGAGCCCCCAAATGCTGCCCCTCTGACCACAGTACTCCCTGCCGTGGGGCTCAGGAGAGGTTGCCAGCCCACGAGTGTTCGGAGTGAGCAAAATCAGGGGAAAATGCCTATAAAACACAACTCCAAATGCCTGATGCTGTAATTTCCTGATTGTGGATGCTTGGGAGTGTCACGGTGAGGGTGAGGACATGCTTGGGTAACTGACCAGCCACAGGGGTGGGATGGGAGTGAGTCACAGCTCAGCCCTGAAGACACTGAGAGCACCACAGCCACTCAAACTCCACTCCAGCAGGAAGGGAGACATGAAAGCTCTGCCCTGTGGCTGTATCCACTGGATTCGAAGAGATGCCTCCCTGCTGTGTGGCCCCTCCGTGGCCCCCTGTACCGAGGTGGCCATGTCCATCTGCTCGGGACAGTCCCCTTGGACCATTCCCAAGGCTTTCCTTGGGGGGTGTCAGTTGGGTTGGGCCAAATCTGTGCCGGGCAGCAGGTGTCAGGCTGGGGGGCTTTGGACACGGCTCCTGGGAGGATGGGAGCCGTCATCGAAAATCAAATCTGACATTTTGCTGTCAAGCAGATTGTGCTCTGTCCCTCCAGTCGCCGTCACCCCCTCTCCGCTCCCTCCTCCCGCTTCCCGTCCTTCTAAGAGCACGCCCATCCCCGTGGCCTCGGGGCGGGGATGCGGAGCCGAGCCCCCGCCGAGGGAGTGTTGGCCGAGCTTTTACTCTGCCTGCGTGCGAGCAGGGAAGCGACGAGGCCCCCCACCCAAGACATTAGGGAGTCCCCACGCCTGAAGCTCCCCGGGATGTGCCAAACCCCCGTGGGGAATGTGGAAGGGGCGGTAGCCGCAACTCTAGGCGGGGCCACGGGTTGTCGCGACAGAGCCGAGTCGGGGACCCATCCGAATCCATGCGGAGCCCGCCCCCATCCCCCCGGCGGAGCTCCCGGTGGGGCGAAGATGGAGGGATGCGGGGGGAAGGGAGGGATGGCGGGAGACAGGAATCGATCCCGCTCCCAAAATCAATGCTTTCTCGATGCGAGGGGCAGGGGCAGGCGGTGGAGGGGGAGAACAGTCCCCCACGTCGGGGCGAAACTGCGAGGGGAATAGGGGGCTCCCTGCGCCTTTCCAAGTGACTGAAACCTTAGGAAGGAAGCTGCGAGAGAACGGTCCCGTCTTGGGGACGCCCTGCAGCTCTCGTGTATTTCCCTCTCTTCCCATCTCCTTCCCCCTCCGTGTTTAAAAGTGCTTCGCAATCAATGAGCGCCGAGCGACAGGACGGGCTGGCACACGCCTCTCATCGCCCGTGGAAATACCGAATGGATCGGGCGTGGGGGGAAGGCAACATCGCCGGGGGACCGGGAACGGGAGGGTCCAACCTCCGCATCCCCGTCCACAAGCGCTTCCCAAAGCGCTGTGGCCCCGCGATGTCCCGGGAGGACGGGGGTAGCCGTGTCCCTCATCCGCCCCGACGGCATTCCGGTCCCTCTTGGGAGGCACCGAGGAAGGCAAAACGGCGGGCGCTGGATAACGCCTGCTGGCAAGCGCGCCTGAGTTGTACTCCCTGCTCTGCCGGGTGGGTGTTTATTTTGGTTATTTTATAATTTTGGGAGGAGTAAGAGGGTGCCGCGCCTGTCGCGGGAGCAGGCGGCCCCGTCCCCGCCGCAGGCTGGCGAGCGGCGGCGGTGGGTGGGTGGTGGGATGGGAAAGGGGTGGCGAGGAGGGAGGGGGCAGCCGTGCGGAGGGGGAGGCTGGCAGAAATGCTAATTCCTCCCTTTCGCTCTCGCCTCGGCAGCCCAGTGCCCGTACGGCCCCGCTCCGGCTCACAGCTCAGCCCGGAGAGGTGCGGGGGGACGGGTGGGGTCCCCCCGCCCCTCACCGTCGTGTCCAGGTTGGCGGAGGCTCCTCGGTGCCACAGGGACGGGGGTCGGGAGGAGGATGCGGAGTGCCGGTAACGGCGAGGAGAAGGGCTGCGTGTTGTTTAACAGCACTTAGGAGCGGGTAAGGTGCGGGGTCACCCCGGTGCGGTGCGGGAAGGGGGGACACAAGGGCGAAGAGGGGTTAAGGGAGAGGGGAAAATAGGGAAGGAGAGAACGACGGAGAGACGGAGATGGGAGGGAGAAAAGTGAGGGCAGGAAAGCTGAAAGAAAGGAAGAAAAAAAGAATAGCGAAAGAAATAATTGAAAAGAAGAAATTAAAGCAGAGAGGAAAGGAAAACGAGATTTAATTTTTTAGGCGATAAGGGAAGGAAAAACCTAATCAAGACGGGGGAAAAAAAAAAAAGGAGTGAGAAAGATGGGAAGAGCTGAACGGAAAAGGGAGGAAAACGAGAGAGAAGGGGAAGAGGGAATGAGCACGAGCGAGGGGCGAGGGGGCGGCAGCCGGGGGGAGCTGGGTGCAGACAATGGGGCGCGGTCCCGCCGCCGCCTCCCATCGGGGGGGCATCAGGGTTGGGAGCGGGGCGGGGACATGGACCGGCAGCTCTGAGACCCCTGTGTCCCTTGGCAGGGGGAGATGGCCCCGCTGCTGGCCCTGTGGCTGGTGGCTCTGCTCGATTTGTCCCGGGCGTGCCCCGAGCCCTGCGCTTGCGTGGACAAGTATGCGCACCAGTTCGCCGACTGCGCCTACAAGGATCTCCAAGTGGTGCCCACGGGTTTGCCTTCCAACGTGACCACCCTCAGCCTGTCGGCCAACAAGATCACCTCGCTGCAGCGGCGCTCCTTTGTGGAGGTGACTCAGGTCACCTCCCTCTGGTTGGCACACAACGAGATCCGCTCCATTGAGCCCGGTGCCTTTGCCATCCTGGTGCAGCTGAAAAACCTCGACATCAGCCACAACCAGATTGTGGACTTCCCCTGGCAGGACCTCTACAACCTCAGTGCTCTCCAGCTGCTCAAGATGAACAATAACCGCATGGCCCTGGTGCCTCAGGGGGCTTTTCACACCTTGAAGGACCTCCGGTCCCTCCGAATCAACAACAACAAGTTCACCACCCTTGCCGAGGGAATCTTTGACTCGCTCAGTTCCCTCTCCCACCTGCAGATCTACAACAACCCTTTTGAGTGCTCCTGCAAACTCCAGTGGTTGAAGAAGTGGATGGACAGCACACTCATCTCCATCCCTGAGAAGGACTCCATCACTTGTGCCCTCCCAGAGCAACTCCAAGGAGTGCCGGTGGGGAAGATCCCAGATGTGCAGTGCACCTCACCTACAGTGCAGCTCACCTACTACCCCAACCTGGACACCACTGAGCTCTTTGATGGTTTCACCCTGACACTGCACTGTGCCGTGATGGGCACCCCGCCGCCTGAAGTGAGCTGGAAAATCCAGACCTCCAGCCAAACCCTGGAGCTCAACGGGAACCCGAAGGAGAGCGCTGGGAAGGACCAGTCCAAAAAGGACCCTGAGCGCTTCTTGGTCTTCAAGAATGGCACATTGGCAATTCCCCACCTGAGCAAGAGGGAAGAAGGCACCTACACCTGCCTGGCCACCAATGAAATGGGGAGCAACCAGACTTCGGTCAACGTGGCTGTGGCGGGCACCCAAAAGTACCCACTGCAGCCTGGGAGGGACCCACTGGGTGGTAAAACACAGCTGGGTGACAAGAAGCCTGGGGCCAAGGGAGCGAAGAACAGTGTGCTAACACCAGATGAGAGGAACAAACCCCTCGGTCCCACCCGGCAAAGCCAACCGTCCTTGGCAGCTGGGACAGAGTCCACGGGAGAAGGGCAAATCCCTTTCCAGCTGCCACCCTTTGAGAAGAAGTGTGGGTCCACACAAACCAGCAAGTACATCTCCAATCACGCCTTCAACCAGAGCGGTGACTTCAAGCAGCACACGTTCGACCTGGGGGTGATCGCTTTAGATGTGTCAGAGCGTGATGCCCGGGTGCAGCTCACACCCACCTACATGCAGCCCGAGAAGGTCCACCTCAGGATGCTCTACCTGTGCCAGGAGAGCAGTGAGGGCCATGCCTTGGTCCAGTGGTCAAAGATCGAAGAAGGGGTGAACTCATACTGGTTCCAGGGTTTGAATCCCGGCACCAACTATTCTGTGTGCCTCACCTACCTTGGGGAGGACTGCCAGGTCCAAGTGGTCTTCACCACCAAAAAAGAAATCCCCTCACTCATCATCATAGTGGTGGTGAGCATCTTCTTGCTGGTGCTGGCCACCTTACCCCTCATGGGGGCCACGTGGTGCCACCTCCTCTCCAAGTACCAAGGGAAGACCTACAAGCTCATCATGAAGGCTCAGAATCTGGACCAGATGGAGAAGCACATGGCTGCCGACTTTGACCCCCGTGTCTCCTACCTGGAGTCTGAAAAGAACTACAATCCCAGCGAGGTAGGGGAAGCAGAGGTGGAGGAAGAAGAGGAGGAAGAGGAGGAGGATGAAGCAGGAGGCAGGTGGAAGAGGGGGAGAGAAGCTGAAGGGGCACCAGAGATGGAACGAGAGGAGAGCGTGGCGGCCAGCTCTATGGCAGAGTCACAATCCAAAGCCAATGGCGAGGAGTTCGAGGTGCGCTCTGAGTACAGCGACAAGCTGCCTTTGGGTGCCGAGGCCGTCACCATCTCCCAGGAGATCAACGGCAACTACCGGCAACGGCCCCGCTGAGCCTCCCTGCACCCCCTACTCCCCCCTCCTCGGTCTCCACCTCCCCCTGGTCCCCACTCCCCGGTCGTTCCGAGGCATCGCGGCTGCTTTTCCTCCGAGGAAAGACCGAAACATCCTCAGCGATTCCCTCCTGACCCTCCTTCTCCTATTCCTCGCCCCTCAGACGGCAGGACCTCGGGGATGCTCAGTGCCGGCGGGACTCATCTCCTACGATTTCGTTTCCGTTTTGGGTACCGGCAGTCCTTGCTCCCGGCTTGGCCACGACAACGATTCCTGGTCCCCCGGCCGCCTCTGCCCTCCGCTCACCCCGTATTTTCTTTCCCCTTAAAGATAAAAAACGAAAAAAAGCGAGAAAACGGGTAAAAGAAAAAAGCCCGACTCCCCCAAACCTTTTTTTCTGGAATTGTTTCAGTCCACGGCGGGTCCCCACCGCTCCTCGGTCCGGTCCCGCCGCTCCCTCGCTCCCCGGTGAGTCCCTTCTGCTCCCCGGTCCGGTCTTGCCGCTCCCCGGTCTGGCCCCGCCGAGCCCCGGTTCGAACCCCGCCGCAGCCCGGAGCGGTCCCCACCTCTCCTCGTCGTTATCCTCCCCGCGCTGTTTCCCGGAGGATAACCCGCAGCGCCTCGGTCCGGTCCCCGCCGCTCCCCAGAGCTCTGGCGCATCCCTGTTTTCCCCGGCGGACACCGGTGGGTGCCGAGGTTCCCTGGTCCCTGCGGCTCCCCGGCGGTGCTCGCTGTTCCCCGGCGGGTCCCTGGGCTCCCCGGTTCCTGCAGCTCTTGGGAGGTGCTTTCCGTTCCCCTGAGGATACTGGGGCTCCCCGGCCCCTGGCACGCCCGGGGGTGTTCCCAGTTCCCCAGTGGATACTGGGGCTCCCCGGTCCCTGCCGCTCCGGGAGGTGCTCCCCATCCCCTCATGGGTCCCGGGGCTCCCCGTGCTCTCCCCGTTCAGCACTCGGAGAGGTCGGACAGCTCCGCGCCCCCCGCCCCCACCCCGAGGTGGCGGGGGCGTCCCGATTCCCCCTCCCCTGTCCCATTCCCGGTCCCCGCGGGGCCCCTCGATGTGTTTTGGGTAGAGTAGCCTTGTAGCCAAGTGTCTGTGCCGTAGACGCGCCCGCGCTGCTGGCGGGCGGGCGAGCGGGGACCCGGTCCCGGGAGGAGACGGGTCGCCGCCGCCACCTCCAGCCCCGCTTCCCGGGAGCCCCGGCGCCGGTGAGTGCCGCGGGCGCCTTTCTACGAGCTTCTGTCTGTGAAAGAGTCAATAAAAGGGATTGAAAGTGGAGCCGGGTCTGTGCTCGATGGGGACGAGAGGGAGGTCGCGCCCGGAGCTTTCCGTGCTGCTCCCGGTACAGCCCAGTGCGGTCGAGGGGGACACTAAGGAGGTGGCAGATGGCGCAGACACACATCGCCACAGCTACCGGCAACGCACCTACACACATTATAAATGGAAATAATTTGTATTTCTATCCGTAAACCAGGCATACATGCCGTATACATATTATATTTCTGTAAATACATACTTTATACAAATTCGCACACATACTATATATGTAGGTACTCACACTATATATACACATCTGTGCTGTACACACTCATTTTATACATCCACACATTATGTATAAGCAGAAATAATTACTGTAATCACTCTACTATGCTTTTACACACTCTACACATAACACAAATATATGTAATTACAGTGTATGTAGGAAAATATATTAAATGTGTTATATACCATGTAGACATACTGTCTATAAATTCACCATATAGGAAAATACAAATTATATTTTCCCCTGGAACACATATGTCAATACTCACACACTTTATACATATGTATGGAGTAAAAATACATACCGTATATCTAAAATTTATATAAGCTCTTTGTATCTATGCACATGTAATAAGTGTTCTCAATATATGTACAGACACATGCTAAACACCCACACTGCTTATGTATACACAAGTTTTTTTCTCCCAACTCTTATCTCCCTGCACCTTGTTGGGCAAGGTTAGTGTCACCCTGGTCTCAAAGTGCTCCCAGCCCAGAGGCTGGCGATCCTTCGAAGGTGGCTGGTGGATTTATGCCCCCCATCTCATCCAGCTGATGATTTCAGCCCGTAATTACATAGCCAAGATTTAAGGCTGCCTTTGATTGCTTTTCTTATCTGGAGCTACAAAGCCACATGCCCTCCCGGTGTCCCTACTTTAGAAGCGGCGTCCTGTCATCATGTAGGGACAGTCACTCACCAGCCAGCACCTACGAGGCCCCATTGATGCCCCTCTCACACTCTCTAAAATCAGTCTCCACAACCCAGCAGACTCCTCCCGAGAAAACACTCCTTTGTCCATCCCGCTATTTTAAACTCCGGCCTCTGCATTTTTCTCCTACGACAGGGAGCGTGGGGGAGGCAGACAAAGCAGGTCAGCGAGCAAAGAGGCGGCGGGCAGGGGGGTCCCACCCAAATCCCCCTAATCCTGGGAACTCAAGGCTGCTCTGCAGCAGCCCAGGTGTTTGCTGCAGCTTTTAAAAGCCCGTGCCAAGCAGAGACTTCCCCTTGTAGACAAATCCCCTCCTGTGAATACACTTATAATTGAGTTTCACGCTTAGAAACATAGAAGAAATAGAAAAAGAACAATAATTTCTTCCTTCCTTTAATTAGACAATAATAGATTTCCCTGCCTAACATATCTACAGGGAATCTTGATGTTGGTTTACGCCGAGATTTGCTCCTTTTCAGGAGGGCTCCAATTAGCACACAGTGCCCAAAGGCACAAAGAGTGGTCCGGGATGGAGCTCTGCATCCTAGAGGGGAGTGGAGGGCGGGGGGCGGGGAGACGGGATTTGGAAAGCGTTTCTTCTGGAAAGTGTTTCTCCCACAAAGGGTTAAACCATCCCGGCTGGATGGCTCAGCCCCTCCTAAGACATTTAACCCTTCTGCAGGTCCGGCCACCAGCCCGGGATTGAGTGGGAAGTGCCCGCGCATGATGGTGACAAGCTCACGCCCACACAATCCGAGCTGTAACACACATGGTGTCACCTAAACTGTGGGAAGGTGTCTGGCACCCTTCTTTCTGAACAGCCCCAAAATAAAGAAGCTATTACACCACACCCTCCCTTCCCAAATTATCTTTTATCCCAGATCAAAAAGGGATTGTGCCTTGGTGAGGTTACAGATAGAGTTTGGAGCCCCCGGGGGAGTGGTCTGAGCAGCCTCTTTTACCTCTTCTGAGGGTTGAATTACAGTTACTCCTCTGTTTAACCCCTGTCCTGCATCCTCCACTGGTCCAAAGCCCCTGCTACCTTTCAGGTGCATTCTGAAGATGTTCAACATGTGGGGATTGATGGATCATTTACCTCTGCCTTGCTCTTGAGGGATGGGCACTGCCAAAATCAAGCCCAGGGATTCAGGAAGCATTCCCCATTGCTGGCTTTGCCCGTGAGGGCACCACACCCAAGAGAGGCAGTGACAACCACACCAAAAGCCTTGCAAAGCAGGTACTGATCTCCCTAGAGAAACCACCCAGTTCCCCTGGTGTGGCAGCACAGCCCCTGGGCAGCAGCCGTGCTGTGAGCCCGCTCCATGAACTGTACTAGATTCAAACCCATCATCTTCTGCCTTGCACAGCACTATTTTTAACCCCATGCCCGTTTGCAGCTCAGCCTCAGCCACGGCTGCGTCAGCACAAGTGTGAAGATGGGGAGCTGTGGCTGCGACATAAGGAGGTGAAGCTCTCCCAGGGGGATCCAGCTCCACCTCAATCCACCTTCATCTTCCTTACATTCTTTTAGAAATAGGTTCTGGCTTGCGTCAGGATGGAGATCCTTGAATCTCTGTAGATGCCCCGGTGTTTCCATACATTACTCCAACCCAAACCCCATAGCAGGAAGGTTTCCTGCTGGAGATGCCCCAGTTTGGCCAGTATGGGAGGGCTGGGGGCAATGAGCCACTCAGTATCCCTGCCCTGCATGTCCACCTCTGCCCAAGTGGTCCTGCCAGGCTGGAATTTGGAGTCTGCAGGACGAAATCCCACCATCTACTTTTAAAAGCTTTTATCAGCAATTTATTGTGGAGCCAAGGAAATGACTCTGGGTGACAACTCCAGGTGACCTCCCTGTACCTCGACAGCGCCAGGTGATCTTCCGGGACCTCAGCATCTCATTCTCCTTCCTCCTGCCTCTACTGCAGCCTCTGAGCACCCACCACTCTCCTTCCCACCCTGCTCTGGCCCCACACAGTCCTTCAGCAGTGTCATCCTGCCACCACCATGCCCCCAGAGCTCCTCACCCCCCCAGAGACAACTCACCGGTGACCCCATGTCCTCCAGAAGCCACTTGCTCTCTGCCCTGTCTCCCACATGTCCCCTTCAAGGGGTGGGACAGGATGGACCCCGAGATATGGGACTGGGGGCCACAGGTTTTAGGAGGAAGGAGATTTGGGGGGCAGTGGTATGGGGGGGGTAAGGTTTTGGCAGGCAGAGGGCTGGCAGCAGAAGGGGCCGGGCTCCGACAGCAGCCCCCGAGGGAGGCGGGCGGGTGGAGGAAGGGCCCCCGCAGCCAGGAGTGGGTCGGTGCCATGGAAAACAAAAAAGGCCCGGGGGACAGGGAGGGGAGAAGAAGCCCGACGAAGGCCGAGGGAACCGGCGGTCCCGTTTTCCCCCACTCCAGAGAAGCGAGAGCGACGGGGCTCCAACCCCGTGAAACTGCCGGTGACGGGACGGGGGGGACTGGGAAAGGGAGCAGCGGCCGGGAACCAACAGGGCCGGGGGGAACGGGCTGGCCGGGCCGGAGAGGGAGGGAAGGAAGGAGGGAGGGCGGTTATTCACGGCTCTGGTATGCGGTGTGCGGGCCCTGCTCACATCGCCCCGGCGCTGCCTCCGCCAGCCCCGGCCGCGGGCAGCGAGACGCGGCGGGGAGAGGTAACTGCGCTCCGTGGAGTTCTGGCGGGCATGGAGGGGGAAGGGATGGGAGGGAGCCGGAGTGGGGGTGCTCCAGGACCTATAAAGATGCAGGAACCCCCGCTCGGTTCATCCCCACTGTGCTGCACCCCGAGCTCTGCTCTCCCCGCATGCCGCAGGGTGATGGGGGTCTGCCCCAAGCTGAGCGTGACTGGCACTGATACGGCACACCTCTGTATTGCACCAAGCAAGGGCTTTAAATGCATCAGCCAAAGACAACCCAGCCCTCGCACCCCTCCATCATCCCCAGAGTCATCACGGTTCTTTCCCCATCCCTTGAACTCCAGGACTGGGGTGTTCTATCCCTTCAGGGTCCTCCCTTTCTGTGTCTGTCCTGTCCCTCCCTCTCAGTTGTGCATGTCTTATTCAGCCTCTCCATTACCAGCAAAATGTCTCCCCCCTCCTGCTTTAAATGACAGGGTTGGGAACTGGAAAGAGCAGTAAAATGTGCCTACAAGGCAGAGACAAAGGGGTCTGGCTGCCAGCTCCACGCAGAGCTGCAGTTAACCTCTTCCCTGGTGGGACACAGCCTCCAGACGCTGGGAGCGAGCGTGCACCATCCCCTCTGCAAGACAAGAGGGAGGGGACTAAGGAGTTAGCTCAGAAATATTTCACTCTGAAGACTTCCAGCAGCTAGGGACCCCACTCTCCCATGCTAAGAAAAAGCATTGGAGAAGCTGTTTTTTTCCATGACACAGAAAAATATGGACACGGGGGGTTGGTTTGAGGTCTGAGAGCCTGCTGAAAATCCCAACAGCTTGATGGTTTAGGGGAAAGCTGGTTGTGAAAGAGCTGTGGTTGCTCTGTTTCTCCTAATTCCAGACTCAGCAGGGTGAACTCTGAACCCCATGGAAACAGCATCTTCAGGGTGGTATTTCATCAAAGACTTAAAAAAAAAACATCTTCTAGTGGGCGAAGAAAAGAGTTTAGGGGGAAGTTCCTCACTCATGCCGTAGCTGAAAGCTCTGCTCTTGGTGAGGAAATGTCTCCTTCAGATAAGGGAATATTTCAGTCTTTTCCAGCCAAAGTTCTGGGGACAATCACGTGGATACTTTGTTCTTCCATGCTTCCTCTTAGTGTTTGGCAAGAAAAAGCAGATCCCCATCTCAGTTAGAACCGTGCTATTCACTGAGTCTGTCTCTGTTCCCAGGAGGAAGGATGAGGCCCCTGCTCTGCTGCCTGGTCCTGGCTGCACTCCTGCAGCCCTGCCTGGCCTGTCCCAGCCCCTGCTCCTGCTCCACCAAGAAGAATGGGCGTCTGTTGGCTGAGTGTGCCTACAAGGATCTCCAGGAGGTACCTGAGGGATTATCTTCCAACGTGACCATCCTCACCTTGTCAGCCAACAGGATTAGCTGGTTGGGGCAGGGCTCCTTTGCTGAGGTTCCTGAAGTGCAGTCACTGTGGTTGGGCTACAACCAGATTGGGGCGGTGGAACCAGGAGCTTTTGCCCTGTTAGTGCACCTGAAGAATCTGGACCTGAGCCACAACAAGATCACAGATTTCCCCTGGCAGGACCTCCGCAATATCAGTGGTCTGCAGATCCTGAAGATGAACAACAACCGCCTGGCCGGGCTGTCCCGGGATGCTTTCCACTCCTTGAAGGACCTACGCTCCCTCTGGCTCAATGACAATGAGTTGACTACCTTGGCTGAGGGCACCTTTGACAACCTGCCCTCCCTGTCCCAGCTGCAGATTTTCAACAACCCCTTCAACTGCTCCTGCAAAGTCTTCTGGCTGAAGAAGTGGACCGAGCGCACCTCGGTCTCCATCACCAAGGGAGGGTCTACTCTGTGCGTGGCTCCCTCCAGGCTGAAGGGCAGGGCAGTAACAGACATCCCTGACCACCACTGCGTCGCACCCTCCGTGCAGCTCACCTACCTCTCCAACCTGGACAACACGGTCATGTACAATGGCCTGACGCTGACCCTGCACTGCAGTGTGGCAGGCAGCCCCCCACCAGAGATCCGCTGGAAGATCCAAACCTCCAGCCGCCGCATTGAGATCAACGGGCCCAACGTGGCACGGGATGGAAACGTCAAGCAGAGCCAAGAGCACTTCTTGGTCTTCAAGAATGGCACAATGGCCATCCCCAACTTCAGCAAGGCAGATGAAGGCACCTACACCTGCCTCGCTGTCAATGATGTGGGCACACGGGATGTCTCGGTCAATGTGGCGTTGGCTGGGTCAGAGAATCCAGCTGAAGACCTACTGCGAGATGACCCCCAAGCTGGCCACCTTGGGGAGAGGAGCTGCTACAAGGAGGTTGAAATGGATACCTCGGGTGTTGGAGAAAAGCTGGTGATCGTTTACCACATGCCGAGGGAATCAAAGAGCGGAGCTGGAGGAGCTCTGGCCCAGGTCCACCTGAGGACCCTCCTGCTCGCTTTGGGCATTATGCTCTGCTGTTAAATGGGGGAGGAGGAAATGGTGCCTCGGGGGTTCCCCCTCTTTCTGTAGCATTTATCTTCAAGTAGTGCCATGCCTTTGCTGAGCTTCTGGGAACTGCGAGCGGTCCGGAGTCAAAGGGGGCCAAGACTCAGGCCCAGGGCTGGTAGTTCAACCCCTCCTTAGGTGAGGTTCAGGGCTGGGCTCTGTTTAGTTGAGGGCTTCTAACAAGTTTGGGTAACATCAAGTAGATCCACACCCTGCTGCCTCTTTCCAGGTGTCCAAATCTGACACCTCCCACTTATCTCCCACCTAAGATCAAAGTGCAGTTGCAGGATTAAAGTTCACCCTCAACAAGGTGACCCTCATCCAACCCCAGAGCCCACCAAGAGCCCCGCTCCACCTGCAGTATCCAGATGTGACTGGGGAGGGGATCCAAGGATAACACCCCTTCCATGACCAGCAGCTGGGCCCTTGACCAGCCAGGTGCATCCTTCCTACCACCCACCTCACTTGAAGCAGAAGAACAACTGAGAGAATGGAGAAATAGCCTGGGAATGGGGTTCTGGGATCCCAGAAGATGTGGTTCTGAGGGACAGAGATGTGATGGTGCTTTGTAGGCAAGATGGGTACAGTAGAACTTGTTGGAGGGAGCCATGGGCTTGGATCAGACCATTTTTTGGAGCAGGGGATTTGCCACAGGTTAAATCCCTGAAGGAGCACAAGGAGCTCCAGCTGAGTGGGTGCTGGAAGCATCCAAAGTGCCTGTGCCTTCCCTGAATGGCACAGGACTTCCAGCTCCCTCCCCTTTCACCACTGAAACCTTCTGGTTCAAAACACTCAGCTGGGCTGGACCCACCGAGCTGCCCAACTCCAGCTCCAACCCCAATGGGGAGTGACTGAGCTCTGAAAGACCCAAATAATTCTCCAGCCCTGTCCTCTGACAGAATACCAAGCAGGGGCTGCATGATGGAGTGGGAGGAAGCAAGAATGGGAAAACCCAGACTACAGAGAGAGAAGCTGAGCTGACCTATAAGCCATAAACACACTCCTTAAGTGCTTTAGCATACCCATGCGGGATGTATATAGCTTACCCAGCTGTTCCAGAGTGCTGGGGAACCCTTTGTCTCATGATGGAGGCATTGAGCAACTCCATCTACCTCACTTCGAGGTACAGGTGATCCAGCTTTTGCACCATCTACGGGAGGTGGGTGGACCCCTGCAGTCCACTCGCCTTATAACCAGACCTGTATGGACAGCAATAAATACCTTTTTTTTTTAAAAAAAAAAACAGGTTGGTGCGTGCTGCCTCTGCACACCCTCAAATTCCTGAGACCCATCTGGGGTGCCACAGTTCATCACCAACCCTCCTTGATCAAGGGGCACCTTATTTCCCTCCCCACCCAGCTCCTCCAAAGCCCCCCCCGAGCTGTAGCATGACCCAGCTCCCCCCAAAAACTCCCCATCTCATAGTATCCCCCAGCTCCCCCAAAGCTCTCCCTTTGCCTTTGCATCCCCTCCAGCTACTCCCACACCCTCCCTGTGCTGCAGCATCCCCCACTCCAGTCTCTGTGCACTGTAGCATCCCCTGCAGCACCCCCATATCCCTCCATGCACTGTATTATTCCAACCCCCTCCACGACTCTGGAGGGAGGAGGCATATTTGGATACCCCAAAATCCTCCCATTCCTTCTTGCAGCAAGGTGGGAAAGGCAGCAACACCAAAACCAGCTGGAAAATAGCTGTCCCAGAGCCTCAAGCCTCCACACAAGCTCTCTCCAGCCCCAAAATTCCTTACCCAGAAAGCCCATAGGATAAGGAAAGGGGCAGCCCAGGAGCTGAGGTCTCTGTGGGGGTCCTGAGGCAGAAACATCCCAGAACTAGACAGAAGCTCCTCCCACGAATGGATGGTAACAATCAGGAGCAAGTTTTCCCCGTTACAGGATGAAAAACAATGTAGCCCCAACAAGAGTTTTGGTTTTGTTTCATAGAATACAACTTTTAACATCAGTGTTATCCCAGCTGACATCCTCCCTTCCCAGCTTGCCTGGGAATAGTGTGGTACAGGAGTCTATTCCTGCAGTCTCAGCTGGGAATAGGGTTCAGAGCCTGGCATAAATACAATCAAATACAGGCTCTCAGCAGCCCTAAGCTATGCCTGGAAGTGTCTGCCTGTCTCACAGAGCTGCTGTTCCCCTTGCCTTTGTTGTTCTGTCTCCAAAAATGTGGATTGCTCCACCTTGGCCAGGTTTACTCATGGATTTTTATGGCACATTGTTAGTGATATTAAACATCAGTCATTCCTAACAAACAATGCACTCCTGAATTGGATGTTGCAGGTGATCTCACACCTGGCATCACAATCTGGACCCAGCATGGCCATGGTGCAAGTCTGGGGTAACACAACCTTCCCTCCCTCCTGTTTCCAAAGCCAGACCTGAATTTCCTTTCCTCACATAGACACTTTCTCCTTAAGTGCCGTTTGCAACTGGATCAGCTCTCTGAACCACTCACCATCCACTTGGGGGTTGGGTGGAGAGGGATGAGGATGCACAGGGACAGAGCTACCCTGTGGCCATTGCGATGTTGGGGGTTCAGAGATGAAGTGTGAAGCCACCATAAAGCAGAAAAGCTCAGCTCCCCCCTAGGGCACTGTTTATGTCCAAGAAAACAAGCAAATCCATGAAGCCACCTCCTGTCTTCCTCCCAGGGCTGTCATCTCTCACCACGGCCCCAGCCAAGACATCTCCAGGACGCCTGGAGCAGGACTATGTAAACAGATGCTGAAATCCAGCTCCACCCATAGCCCAGAGCTGCCAAAGATTTTAGGGATTACCAAGAGTGTCTACAGTGCCTGGGAGGCTGGAGGTGGGTTGGAATGGGCTGCAAGGTACAGATGCTTTGGGGACACACAGGACATCCATGTGTCTCTCTCCCATGCCCTGCTGTGCAAACCAGGCACGCACGCTGAAAATCCTAGAGCTGGGACTGCAGCAGGAATTGCACCTTGGGGCTCCTGCTGTCTTAAACCAACCCACCCCTGCCTCCGGTGGCACCGCTGTCACCCGGTTTGGTGACATCGTGCTTGGTGCCAGGCAGTGATCAAATGTGACTCCTTTAATCATGTTTGATTAGTGGGCAGCAGAAGTGACAGCACCTCCAACAGCCAAGCACGCTGGGTGGCACCTGCAGGCAGCAGATGAAGGCAGGGCCCCACCCCGTGTTCCCTGGGATAGAAAGGAAGGGGGATCAGACTGCTGTGGAAAAGGGATGGTTCCCACCCAGGTGCTGTGGGGACATCCTGGAGCAGTCCAGGCAACCCCGAAGTACAAGGCTCAACGTCACTGCCCCAAACCACACTGAGGGTGCTGCAAATGTCCCAGCAAGAGGTAACAGGGTCCTTGGAAGACTGTGGAGAGCTGGTCTGATGTTTTCAAGCAGATCCCTGGGGTGAGGGGATGGTCCAGCAGCCCTGATCAGTGCAGGGTGAGCTGCAAAGGCTGTTTTAGCAAGGTTGAGTTTTTTGTGATGGTGTTGAGATGAAGGGAGCCACCAGTAGAACTTACCAAGAACTCGGCTTGCTGCCTGCCACAGACACCCTTCCAGCCCACAAAGGCAGGATTTCAAGGATTTACATGTAGGATCCAGCAATACCTTGCACATTTCTGTTTGCACATTTCTTTAGCCATAGACTGCCCTGTTTCAGTCCCTTTCATCCCCTTGATGGGGAAGCAAAGTGATCAGTTTTGCCCTGAAATTGCCCTAAAGTGGCATCATAGGTTTGTTCCATCACCTCTTGGTCAAGCAGATCAACCAGAAAATCTCTGCTGGGCAAGGTCAGTCTGAACCATCACCTGGAGACAGGATGATGATGGTCATGTCCTCCCTGCCTGATCTGGGAACTTCCAAGAGACCAAGGACCCTCTGAGCGTAGGAATGAGGTATGTGATTTATTCACCTTCCCCAACTCGGCACACCCAAGCAAGGTATAAAACTGGCCTCTATGGATTCAAGCTCAACTCACCCAGAGGGACACCAGCCCTGGGAGCTGCTGGCTCTAAACAAAATGGGGTGCCAAGAAGAGGCACTTGTGCTGACAGGACAGGGGCAGACAGGACAGCTGACAGACAGAAAACAAACAGCTCTGAAACCTCACAGCCCAGAACAGGAGCAGAGCGCATTTTATCCTTCACAGAATTGGGAAAAATGCAAGTCCCAGTGTCAGGTACCATGCCCAAAGGGAGCCAGGATCAGAAAGGGAGAAGCTGGGGGTAGGGTTGGCCGTGGGGATCTTCTCCACAAGGAGACTATGTTGAGATGCAGGCAATTCCCTGTGCTCAGACTGGTTAAGGATCACTCCACACACCTTCTCCCTCCTCATACCCTGGCACTGGGGAGTTGGGCCTGCCTTGGCACGTGTCACAAAGGCAGCTGTTGAAAACAGGTGGGCTCATTGCAGGAGTGACTCCCTAAAATGTTTCTGAGATGTCAGAAGGGTTGAGCTTAGCTCCTTGTCTTCCAGGTTAGGCTAGTCGTCTCCATCTCTGGACCTTGGTAGTGGCTCAGCATGGAACTAGAGATAAAAAATCAGCCCTAAACATGGCTGGAAAGGGTCTGGAGGTTGGAGAGGGGCAAGAACTACCCAAAACTCCCATCAGTGCAGAAGTGGAGTGCGGTCAACAGGAGGCAGGAACGGGATGGGACAGGAGTGTGCATGGAAGGCAGAGAGAAGTGGGAGGCTCCTCGGGATGTCAGGGCTTGGGGGGGCTGAGCTGGGTGCCATTGGCCATGGGGTCGGAGAGGGCAGTTTTCCGGCAGGCCATCAGTGAGGGGTTGTTGAGGAGTGTGTAGGCCAACCACCAACGGGCACGGCTCCGCCTGGTCCTGGCTGTGCTTGGAGGTGTCTTCTGGGGATGCATCAGCTGGATGCCTGCAAGGACATGGGAGTGGGAGAGAATAATTTAGCACCTAAAGAAGGTCCAAGAGAGATGGAGAGGGACTTCAGACAAGGGCCTGGAGGGACAGGACAAGGGGAAATGGCTTCCCACTGCCAGAGGGCATATTGGGATATTGGGAAGGAATTCTTCCCTGTGAGGGTGGGGAGGTCATGGCACAGGTTGTCCAGAGGAGCTGTGGCTGCCCCATCCCTGGAAGTGTCCAGGGCCAGGTTGGATGGGGCTCGAAGCAACCTCGTCTAGTGTAAGGTGTCCCTGGCCATGGCAGGAGGGGGGATGAGGGGAGGTTTAAGGTCCCTTCCAATACAAACCGTTCTGGAATTTTATGATTTCAGCTCGAGTTTCTCCTCAGTGGGGCTGCCAAGATTCCATCCACACCCCAAAAAGCCCCATCCTGCCCTTGCACAGGAGCAACTCCTGGGATGAAGTTGTCTGCACACCAAGGAAAGGTGGCATGAAAGTGGAGAGGTCACCAGAGCCACAACCCTCAATTATCACTTTACCCCAAACACCACCAGGATTTCCAGAGGAGCAGCAAACCTGCAGAGGAGGCCCTGATGCTACCCCATGGTGATGGCTGTGCATCCCCCTTGGTGAAGGTGGGAAGGTCTCACCCTCTTCCACGTTGCTGGCCCGAGGTGCCGCTGGCCCCTCTGGTCGGGCTGGCTGGAGAAGTAGCAAGCAGAAAGCTTTCATCACTGGGTGGGACTGGCTGACCTCGATTTTCAGATAGTGGCAGTAAGTGTGGTAGCCTGGGGGGACACAGCCCAAAGTCAATGCATCTGGTGGGGCCAGACCTCACAGACCACCCCCTCCCACCCTGGAGCAAAAGGGAGAGTTGTTTGCCACGCTCCAGCTCTGTCCTGCCAGAGCTGCTCTGCCTTCAGTGCTGGGGAGGAACTCTGCTCCCCAAATCCCAGCAGGGAAAGGGCTGAGGTCCCTTCCCTGCTGTCTTTAGTACAGGAGAGATGAATGTCTTGTGAAATGGGGTCTGGCCATTGGTGAAACCCAGAAGGAATAGAAAAGCAGGACCAAGTGGATATCGCGAGAAGCCACTTGCTCCAGTTCCCCCATTTCTGAGCACTGGTAGTTTTAAGCTGACGTCAGTCCTGTCATCTCCAGGCACTGGAGGAGCCCCAGACCACATCCCCCAGGAGCTCAGTGCGGGGAGAAGGGTCCCCATGTTCCCAGAGGGGCTGCAGGGGGACCCCTCTCTGTGCCCCACCTGGGTCAAAGGTTTCCACGCCCCGGTTCAGCAGGCTGATGTCCAGCTGGCAGAAGTGGATGGCGTTGTAAAGACCAGAAATGACCATCCTCCACATTCCAGCCAGGACACCCACCAGGACATTGATGGGGAACAGCAGATAGGTGACTATGTAGAGAGCTCGCCTGTGGGTGGAGAAGTAAGAGTACAGAACACAAACACCACGGGATAGGAAGCACAGCCCTTCCCTGACAGAGAAACCTGCCAAAACAAGCCGTCCACCCTGCCCTCCCTCCTCAGCAGACACGGTCTCCATCTGAGGTGTCTCCATTCCATGGAGAGAGGCAAACACCCTTTCAGGCTCTCCGGGCACCATCAGGACCTCAGAGCTTGGCCTCCAGCACACACAGGCCTCCTCTTCTCCTCAGAGACTCAGAAGCCAAACAAAGCACAAGGCTTGTGGTTTGGGATGGAGGACACCAGATCCAATGGAGGCCAGGAGAGCCTACAGCAGCCTCCCTGCTGTGCTAGACAAGAGGTGGAGGTGGTGGAAGCGCCTTTGGTGGATAGAGCAGGACACTTAGAACCATCTGTCACTCTGTTCTTCAGCATAAGGGACATCTTAGGCTGGGACACCGTGTGTGACCACATCCACTGCCAGAACTGAGCTGGTCCAGCTGATTCTGAGGGATCTGGACTTCCTTGTCTTGCAAATGGAGGTGGTATCACAGAGCGCAGACCTCACTGGCTTTCCCCCCACCGAAATTAAGGCTAGAAATGGACCATGGCCCTCTAAACCATCTAAAGAAACTACTCTGGGAGCATCAAGCCACTTAAGTGACTCAAATTCCCTTGAGGTCCTGGTCCAGTGGATACCACATCAGGGGTATGTGTAAATCCAACACAGTCCCAGAGTCCTGGACCTCGAGAGGGTCAGTTCTGCCCTGAGGGCTCCCCATGTGCCCATACCTGTTGGTGAGCTCCTTCTGGAGGGGATGCTGCTCCAGGAATTGGTAGTGAGCTGCCAAATGTTGTACAATGACAGCAACCACCAGGGTCAACCAGAAGGGCCTGGATGGGAGGGAAGAGATAGGCTGGACACCAGAAGAGTCCCAAGGCAGCAGAAACGTCCAGCAAAGCTGGAAGAGCTCCCAGTAGAGCACCCCAAAGTACACCATGGCCATGTCCATGGCACCCACTCAGGTCTTCAATCCCTTCCCGAGGGCTGGGAGCACTCACCACATGTTCTGAATAATTTTGAAGAGGGGGGTGCTTGTGCCAGACTGGAGAGGGATGACAACGAGGAAGGCAAACCCCACGGAGCAGATGAAGAAAATCACTTGCTGGATGAGGAGACCTGGGAGGGAGACATGGACAGAGAAACCATGGAGGGGGAGGATGTGGAAGTGGTTCTCATTCTTGCTCTTACTTCCCAAATCCATGCTTGTTGCTGAGCATTCCTTTCATTTTAATCCCATAAAACGCCCATGAGATCCTTACCTGTCCCCTGGGCTCTGAACATGATGCTCCACGCAGGATTTAACTGCAGATTCAGTCTTTCTTATAACTCCCCACACTATCTCCGCTGAGAAGAGCCATCACTCAGGGCTGCACTATCCAGCTCCTACCTCCACACTAAGATCTGCAATCTGCCTGCAAATCAGGCCTGTTTTCCCAAGGGATGGTCACCACAGACCTGGTGGCCCCTCCTGTCCTTCCATCATGGCTCTGGACTCTCAGCCTGATTCCCCTGCATGGCCTTGGGATGTTGATACAGTTGGTTGTTGGCAGACAATGACCAGAATCACCTCTCATGGGGCAGAGAGGCCAAACCATGGTGGGGTGAAGATTTACACCCTGTTTGATGTCCTCCACCCACCCCTGGGGTGGCATCTCCCTCCTAAGCAGGGAGATGCACGCTGTGATGGGGAAGATGCACAGCGAGGAACACCCAGAACGACCAGGTCTGGAGGAGACTGACAGCCCTTCGCACGAGACTCTGTGACAGCTTCTCGAATCAAAATATTGGGGCTTGAGCCAAAACAAATCATCACCCCACCACCCCCACCTCCTCTTTTAATTCACGGCCATTTGGTGTTCAGCATGGTCCTTCCCGCTGAAAGACAGATTGGGTTTGGAGAAAGGGGAACAGGAGCCTCACAGCCACCTCTCTGCAAAACGGGGCGAGAAAGGGGGAAGAGATGCTTAAGCCCGGGGAAGCCTGTGCCAGATGGGGATCCACCTCCCATCCACCCCCTTCTGCCCCCAAAACTCTTTACCCAAGCAGGCAAAAGCTGTCTGGAAGCCGGCAAAACTCATCCAGCAGACGATGGCTTGTCGGGATGGGCGGAGGATATGGGCTTTATAGAACACATCCAGCACAGCCCCTTGGTAAAGTGCCTTCAGGTTGTTCCTGAGGAGAAAGTGCAGCTGCATCCTGGTTCGGTAACGAGGACCAAGTCAACAGAGCAGGGACACCATCCTTACCTGTGCATCACCAGTGTCCTCAGGAGCATGGCACAGGTCAGGAGGCAGCACAGCACCAGTGAGCAGATGTAGCACACTGCAGAGGAGCAGAGGCAAAGGCTGGATCAGGACTGTGGCCAGCCCCAGGAATGGCATTTTACTGGGAAATGTACCTGAGGAGCATTGCAGGGGGCTGACTTACGGGGTTGCATGGCACCAGGCTTCAGTTTCCCTCCCTCCCTCCCTCCTTTGAGATACAGGGATCTCCATCTCCTGGGCGTGAAGTGATGAGATGGGGAAAGGGGAAGGGAAGGGGAGAGGGAAAGGGAAAAAGGAAAGGGATAAGGAAAGAGAAAAGGAAAAGGAAAAGAGAAAGGGAGAAGGGAGAGGGAAAGGGATAGGGAATGGAAAAGGGATAGGGAATGGAAATGGGAAAGGGATAGGGAAAGAGAAAGGAAAAGGGATAGGGGAAGAGAAAAGGAAAGGTAAAGGTATAGGGAAAGAGAAAGGGATAGGGAAAGAGAAAGGAAAAGGGATAGGGAAAGAAAAAGGAAAAGGGATAGGCAAAGAGAAAAGGAAAGGGAAAGGTATAGGGAAAGAGAAAGGGATAAGGAAAGAGAAAAGGGAAGGGAAAGAGAAAAGGGAAGGGAAAGACAAGCAGCCAAGGGAAATCCAAGCAGTTAGCCTGGCCCAGCATTGGAAAAATTGGAGCAAGCTGTGATAAGCAGGTGGTGCAATGGAGAGATCCCAGGAAAGTGCTTTCAGAAAAGGGGATGCTGCAGGGAAAGCAACTGGGGGGAAGGAAGTCTGGGGGAGGGATGGAGATGGCAGGGAAGAAAAAAAAAAAAAAAGAAAAGCCAGTATGAGAGAGGCTTGGTGATTCAGGAAGGGCTACAAGAAGCTTTCCCAGGGTTGGTGGTAGCCCAAAGTAGTGCTGTGGAGATGGGGGGGCCACATCCCTGCTACTTCCATCCAAGACTTTCAATTATCCAGGGGGCTGGGGGCCATCTGCTCGATTCCAGCACATCTCACAGCCTGCAGCCAAAGGGCAGCGTCTGTGGTGTGGTGCTGCCGCCTCTCCCTGGCGGCGCTTCCCGCCTTGGCACGTGGTGCCTGCTCAGAGCCGCCTGGCACAGCACCAGGCTCACATCACCACCTTTCATGTCTGTGGCTTTGGCAGCTGGCTCCAAAGTCCCTCTGGAAGCTGCCTCGTCACAGACCATCCTTCGGATTAGAAATCCTCCAGAAGCCATCTATGGATGCAGGGCCTGGCTGGGAACCCACCTTCCAGCGACCACAGGTAGTGCTTGACGGTGTTGAGCTCCTTCTCCATGTCACCTGGGACAGCTGGGCTGTCTGAGGGCACCAGGCCAAACTGCACCAACAACACCACGATGTCCTTCGTCATTCCCGCCCGCACGATCTGGATGGTGGGAACGAAGGCTACCAGGAGCAGCAGGGCGACCTGCGAAGGAGCAGTGCCACGTGAGCCCCAGGTCACGGCATCCCACTGCCGAGCCATCACCTTGGCTTAAAGACTTAGTGCTCACTGAGCCCTGGAAGCACATGGCCAGCCGCTATGGCTCAGCCAGGGGATGATAATTCCTTGAGGCACGTTAATACTATTCCCATAGCCGAAATTGTGGCATGGCAGTGACCTCTGGGCTCCTCTGACTCAAGAGGACGTGAACAGGAGAAAGGGAGGGGGCTCTGCTTGGCATTTCATCCCCAGCATCACCTGGTAGACAGCGATCACAGCCATGGTTATGGACACAACGAGCTTCAGGGGGATCCGGAAACCTGTGAGATAGGATCAGAGAGGAGCCAGGATGTAGGATCATGGGGGGAGAAGGGAGAAGGCTGCAGGTCCACCCAACACCCTGGGAGAAGGCACTGAAACAGCATGGTCAGTATTAGTGGGGATTTCCACAGGGTAATCATGAGTGGATATCCAGCTGGGAGTGGTGTCTCTCTACTTTGGCTCAATAGGTCCATCTTCCTTTCCCATGAAACCTTGTATGGCCGCAGGACCAAGTGCCAGCAGCCGTGTTCCTTGGGCTGCCCCCTTCTGGGACACTCCCTGCTTCTTCCATGGCAGAGAGGACCAGACATTCCTCCCCATTCCTGGTCTTTTAGGAGTTTAATCCACTTACTGAAGATTTTAATCCCCCGTCACAGCCTTATCAAGCACTTGGCTGTTTGCATTCTTCCCTGTGAGGGTGCTGAGGCCCTGGCATGGGCTGCCCAGAGAAGCTGTGGCTCCCCCACCCCTGAAAGTGTTCAAGGCCAGGCTGGAGAGGGCTTGGAGCAACCTGGTCTAGTGGAAGGTGTCCCTGCCTATGGCAGGGGATGGACTGGATGATCTTTGAGGCCCCTTCCAACCCAAACCATTTCATGATTCTATGCTACTGGCACAACCCATGCCCAAATCTCACTGCTGCAGCCCACCCACGTCCCCACAGTTCAGTGGTTTGTGGGGAGCTGAGGTGTTGCTTGTGCTGTGCATGGCAGCTGCCATGGCACAGGTGCTTTGGGGCAGGAGCCAAGTCAGGCATTTGCTGTCCCTGGGGAAGGGGAGGCAGCCTGTTTGACGAGCTGAGACTGTGGTCAGGAGCACAGCCCCCAGCCCACCTTCCTCAGGAGTGTAGATGTAGGTGCATAAATACGTCTGGATCCTTGAGAGGAGGCTCTCTTCTATCTTCGTGGAGCTGGAGGAGGAAGGACAGGGTGAAGAGCATGTCCTTTGGGACAGGGAGCCTCTCTTTCCTGTTGCAGAGCTGACACAGGTGCAGGCTGTGCCATGGGAAGGTGCCATCCTTACCTTCCCTTCCGAGGGTGTTTGGACAGGACCGCCTTCAGGTACTTCTTGTAATACCCTCTCCCTGTAACCTTAAGGAAAGCAGAGATAAGCGGCCTGATTTCAGCACAGGGACTCTGATTTCGGGGGGCAGAGTATTTGCATCCCATCCAGCATCCATCTCCTTGCTCTGCAGCTCCTGGCCACTGGCATCTCTGAATGGGATGCAGGTCATGGCACCCCAGCCCTTGCTTGGATAAGGAACATCCTGGAACGAGGTGAGCAGCAAGCCTTCCAGTGAAAACAAACCTGCCTTGTTCCCATCAACAAAGCACCCAAAACCCGACACACCGGTAGGACTGCTGAAATCCCTCCTTCCCATCAGCCAGCTCCCAGCCAGTGCCCGGGGGTCACCTCAGTCCACACTTGGGCTGGCTTTTTCCTTTGTTTTGAATGAGGTTTTTCCCTTCCCTTTTCCCAGAAAAGCCCCGGCATTTCTCAAAGGGTCGGGGATTATCCAGCCTGCTGGGAAAACAAGGCGATCCCAGTCCTGGCCTGAACGGGATGCATTGATGCCTTAAGCCTCTTGTACTAAGGAGTTTACTCCAAAGAGGGATTTTTCACTGGCTCTTCAAATCCAGTGACATAAACACAGTCACTTGCAGTGCCTGAGCCAACTGGGGGACATGTGCAATGGAAGCACCTCAGATCTCCTGATGCCCAAGGCAGTGGGGCAAGAAAGTCCCCTAAACCATGCAGGTAATTTCAGAGGTTGTCCCATGGATCTTCCATTACCTCCTTATCCAAGGTCTCCTCCTGGACAGTGAAGCTCCTGATAAGCAGGGCTGGATACCAAAGGCTTAAGAGGACAAGGCAGAGGATGATGGGGACGTATGAGAGCGTGGAGTAGTACCTGTATATCTGTGGGGAAGCAGAGATGTCACACACCATCACTCCAGCCTGGGGGCCTAACCCTGGGCAGGTGACATCACAGTGTCACTTGAAGGAGGTCAGCCTTGGGCTGCCTCTCTGCTCCTTCCCCAGGAAGTGAGATGCACACCTTTGCTGACTGGGGACAATCCACCTTCTGCCAGATGTGGACCACGCAGTGGCACCAGGAGAGCAGGCAGCCCACGAGGTAGCTGAGCCTGTGCCGGACAGTGGCACAGGCAATCAGAGGGTAGTAGAAGGCAGGGTAGTAGAGCAAAGCCATGATCTTCCAGTACTCTAAATGGTGGGATGATGGGAAGAGAGAAGGGAGAGCAAAACATGCAAGAGAAGTCAGTGCTGTCAGTATGGACCGTGATGGACAGGGTGCTGAGGGTGCCCCCCGGGACTGGGCGGGCAGGGGAGTGGTGCCCACAGACCAGGAGGGGGATGGCCTCACCTTTTGTACTCTGGGAGGAGTGGGAGATGAGCGGCAGAGGGTCCCTGTCCAAGACCAGCACGCACAGGGAGGAGAAGAGGATGCCGAACACCGCAACCACCAGCCCTCGGTTGCCTTCCTCTTCCAAAAAGTTGGCTGGGCTGCAAGCCAAGGAAGGAATGAGCCTGATGCCAGAGTGTGGGCACTCTGTCTGCCCCCACCCACCCTGGTTTATCTCATCCTGCCACTCCTTGGGCTGCAGGGTGACAAGGACCCTGAGCACTGGGGCGTAAGGCCAGGGTACCTGAGCAGTCCTGGGACACCATTCCAGCAGCTCTGGTGGAGACGCTTGCGCTTCACCAGCAAGGACAAGCCCAGGAGCACAGCCAGCTGCCAGAAACACAATCAAGGGACAAGCAATGGAGGGGTATTCTGGGACATGTACGATGCGTGTGTGTGATAGGACCCTCCATGGAGACACCATTTCCACCCTCCACCCTAAACCCAGCCATGGGTGAAGCAGGGACAGGCACTTCTCAGCCTGCTCAAGAGGAGTTTCAGGCTCTAAACATCACCAAAGGGAACATACTGGGGGAAAAAATAAAAGGAAATAATAGAATTATGGAATCATTTAGGTTGGAAAGGACACCCAAGATCATCAAGTCCAACCATAAATCAAAACCTTCCGTACAGGGGACGAAACACAGTCTGGAGATGTGTGAGTCCTTTTCTAAGGCATCCCAGTTCCAGCTGAAGAGCACAGCCCTGATATTTGGGGGGGGCATGACCCCAACTGGGGGATGGAAAATAGGGTGATGGGGCAGATAACTCACCCCATGGGACTTGTGAGATACTTACAGAGATGGGTGCCATGCAGATGTGATACATTCTGGGAGAAATGGTGGGGTCACAGTCTGGGATTACACCGGGAAACATGCTGGAAAGAGCAGGGGAAAAATCATGTGTGGTTGTTTTAGCCCCAAAAGGGCAAAGCAAAGGTGCTGGGATGAGGCCCATGCCCACAGCAGAGCAGAGGTGTTAGTTCGGGATAAAACTCCCATGTGCTTGGTTACACAACCCTCAGTAACCAAGGATGAAGTCACCCTCACAAGATAATTTGATGATTTGATGATTAAGAGGGAGAGATAACTCCCAGGAGTGGCCCCACAGGGACTGAGTGACCTCCTTCAGGGACCAGGACACTGAGACAGAACAGCTCAGCAAGGATGGACAAAACCCTCCCTTGGCCTCTTTTACACCCAAATCCCTTCTGGCTCTGGCTTCTCAGGGAGTGAAGCAGTTTTCCTTCCTGCCTAAGGAACCACACTCCAGCTGAGAGGCTGGGAGTCTGCTTGTAAGATGTTCTCAAGTCTTTCCCATGAGAGGGGGACCAGTGTCACAGCCAGGGAATGATGGAGGAATGGCTGCTTGGGGCCCCAGAGCTGCACCCCCTCAGCCAAGGCCAGCCAAGCAGATGTGCCAGGCGTGGCTTTATTTATTCATTGCCTGGTCTCTGTTACATCCCTTAATCTCTGCTCTGTCACAGCCCTCCTTCTCTCCCCAAGGCCAGGCACAATCATGCCCAGACACCTTCTCCCAATATGGGGCAGCAAATCCTTGTGCCAGAGAGATGAACCCCCCTAAGCCCCATAACTCAAGTGTGGGAACTCCTGAACCCCATAATTTACAGGGAAGAACCCCTTCCAAGTCCTTCCAAACCCCACAGTTCCAACGGGGTAGGCAGAGATGGAAACTCCCATGAACTTGCATGGAAGGGTCTGATAGAGAAATTGGGATTTTTCCAGGCATCATATGTCCAAGGATGTCACCAACCTGCCACAAAAAGGCTTTATAGGGCCAGCTGCAAATAGCAAAGCTCTGATTTCTGTCCCTTTCTCTGCTAGTGATTGACCTTGGAGAGACCAGAAAATTCCTGCTGTCCAAAAATATCCAGGCACTGGAAATCCTGTGCACAAAACCGAGAGCACAGGGACACCAAACCCCTTTTTGATATCACCAGGGCTTCAGCATCTGAATCCAGAGCACGCAGAAGCCACCAGGTTGGCAAATCTCCCAGTGCTGCCTCCCACCCTTCACTGACTGTGGCTTGGGGGACACCTAAAAATTATTCCCCAGAAGTTTGTAGAGGAGGTGGACGTCCCACAGATGGGGCTTCACCAGTGGAAGCCGAGGCTAGGCAAGCAGATTTCAAAGGCTATTTCACGATGAGAAAGATTAGGGATAAGAAGAAACACTTTGGGCTGGTCACTGCTGGGATCTCCTCCTGGTTATCCTCAAAATTAGGTTATCAGTGATTTGAGGGGTGTAAAACCCACCATGGAGGACCAGGTCAACAGAGGGACAACAGGTTCTGGTAGATGGGCTTTGGGATGCAGAGCTCTGAGCCTTGGGGACATGTCAGGTAAATTGCCCTGCTGTTTCATGCCTCAGTTTCCCCTCCCTACACAAGTTCTCCTGTCCTTGGGAGGGACACTCGACTAGGGGGACACAAAGTCCGGGGTCTCTGCTGTGGGGTTGAGCCCTGGGGTCCCATCTCCAGGGGAAACACAGCACTGCTCTTCAGAATACACTGAATTAACAAGTGTATCATCATGGGTGGAGAGGGAATAGGCTTTACAAGACCCATGGATACACTGCTTTGGAGTGGGGGGCGAGGGGGAAGGACATCCCTGCAAACTCTGCAATGCTCAGCCCTGTTTTGCAGGTAGGAAACATTCAGGGTCACCGTGCCATGCAGGAACCAGTTGGAGCATCCAAGGAGATTGCTGTGTGCTGCCAACTCTCATCACTCCCAGCCAAAATCTGCATGGATGCTGGAGGAGAACTGGGATAGGATTAAGTCTGTGCCATAGGAATGGCTCCAAACCCAGAATCACAGAGTCAGAGCAGCCAGGAAAGTCTCTGGTAGCTGCAAGTGGGTCAGGGCAGGAGAGCAATCCCATGCACTTGACTGTGAATTTCAGGGAAGAATGAGGAAAATGGAGGGTAATAAGCAGAGATTCCCAGTTCAGGATTTACCCCAGACTCTACCAGGGACACTTGAAAGAAGTGAAGCAATTTTAGGGGCCAAAAGGAATCGTTTAAATCACCCGACCTGGGCATAAATCCTGGCTCTGCTGCTCTGGGGATGTTGCTCTGTGGAAAGGGGATAGAGCAACTGGGTAGAAAGTTGGCTGATCCAGGGTGATCCCAACAGGGACAGGGGGACATGTGGCACCTGCCAGCGAGGCTGGACACTTACTCATCCTGTGGCACTGCTGGTTCCATGGTTTCGTAGATGTACCAGTCAGAAACGAGGTCATCATCGCTGCCAAAGCTGCTGTCCAGGAGAGCACTGTGCATCCCACCGGAGCCATTGGCTGCCATGGCTGTCTCCTTCCTCCCTTCCTGGGCTGCGGAGAGATGGTGAGAGGTAGCAGAGGCAGAAAGCAAGTGGTTTTCCACAAGGTGGGTCCTCCTGGGCGCTTGGAAACGCAGGATGGAGGCGTGGAGCCAAGAGGCTTTATCTTCTCGGGTCTCTCCCGCAGCTGGGGAAGGATCGGGAGCTTTCCAAATCCAGCTGTGCCGTCAAGGATCCAGCTTTTATCTGAACTCAGAGGAAGGATAAGGGCTGAACCCCGCCTCCCGTCACCCGCACATCCCCAGTGCTCAAGGCACACCTAATCATCCCTGGCCACTCCCTGCCCGCCGCGGGACACTGATAGACTTGGAGCCTTTGTTTGGGTTGTTTCACATTTTTTACGCCAACGACTCAAAAACCAGTGCAAGGGTCACGTTTTGGGCTCGGTTGCTGTAAGGAGGATGAGATCTCACTGCGGCTGGGGCGCCTGTTGATCCCTGTCCCCAGCGTCCCTCTGTGCCACCAGATCCTGCACATGACATTCAGCCTCCCCCAGCCCCTCCCTCGTTGTAGCAATAAAGAGGAAGGAGGATTTGTCACGGTGCCAGACCCAACAAGCTCTCTTTTCTCCTTCTCCCAATTATTTTTTGATGATTTTGGCCCGGACAGCCCCACACCCTCTGCTGCTGTCCTGGAGCCATGCAACACAAGCTGCAACATGTCTCATCTACTGCCCCTGCCAGAAAGGCAGTGCCCAAAGATGTCCCCAAATACCAGGCAGTGATGCTTTGGTGCATCGTCCAAGCCCTGGGGACAGCCCAGGTCCATTGCACACTCCATCCCACAGCTCAGGGATGTCACTAAGCTCTCACAGGGCTCCTTGGTGGGATGGGTGGGAGATGGATGACTGAGCTGGCAGCTTTGCTCGGGGCTGTTGTTTGTACAGCTGGTGTTCATCAGGGACTGTGATGGATCCAGTAGAGTTTCAAAGAGATTCCCTAAATCAGGGCTGTGGCCCAGCAGGTAGCCCTGGCTCTGGACAGACAACTGGCACTGGTCACCTTGTCACCACGGCCATGCAGCCTGGTGCTCCACCGGACATCACAACCCCAGGCAGATTTTCCAGGGACTAGCTCTATGTCATGATATAAGACCTGGGACCTTCAACTCCCTTCCCAGAGCACCAAAACTCAGCTAGAAAGAAGATTTTCCCCCCCTCCACCTTTTGGTCCAAACCCAGGTGCCACCACCAACCCATGGGAAGGATGGACCCCACCAACCCCAGGCAAGCATCCAACTCAGATGGACCCCAGAATCCCATCCTCAGCCCACCCAGTGTCCCAGGCTCAGGGAATCGACTCTCCAGCCATCCCTTGGTTTCGCCTGTGCAGGGAAGCAGCTCTGACCTCACCTCCCAGGAATGCAGAGCTCCTTAAAAAGGTAGAAGGACCCTGTAAAGTTCACAGCAGTGCACACACAGGTCTGGAAGCCCCACTCCCCTCCTGTGGGATCACCAAAGGCTGGCAGGGCTTGGAAGTTGGGGATGGGGTTTAGGCAGGTAAAGCGAGCTATGCCAGCCTTGTAATGGGACAGCATCCTAAGAACACAGCATCAGGATAAAGAATCAGCTCCAAAAGCCACCATGGGATTGTCCACACTCCCCTCTCCTCCCCCTGGTATCACCCAAAGGAGGGCAATGAGCAGAAACAAGATGGACCTTCCCACCAGCCCAGCCAGGCAGCATTATCCCTCTGATCCACCACTGATGCCACCTTGGCAATGCCTGGATTTGCAGCCACTTCGGGACATGGAGGCCAGAGAAAAGCAGAAAGGGGTGGAGAGCAAGGCTTTGTGAGAGACCTGGTGCACACAACCATCAGGGAGCCCTGCCAGGCAGCAACATAACAAGACTGAACTGACAGTGTCACGCCCCCTTCCAAAATACCACACACACCAGGATCTCAGGGCTCTGCTGCCCATCCATGGCTGGGTTTGGGACCAAGATGAGTCAACACTGTCCCAGCACCAGGTGATCTTCAAGTCCTCCAGCCCTGCCCCCTCATCCTCATAAGTTGCATGCTGTCCTGTTCCAGGGGATGGTTTCCTTTTGTGGTCCGTCAAGCAGGGTGGCAACATCTTGGTCACCATTTCTGAAAGGTCTGGAGAAACCAGGAGGTGCTTCAAAGCCTCCAACCAGTCTGCTGGACACCAACAGCCATGCCATGGTGGTGTGACACAGGGACACCCAAGCCTGGACACCAATGGATCTCTTATTGCCTGGTGCTGGAGGAGAGACCTCACATATTGGCTGAGGAGGAGCATTCCGTGAGGGCTTTCAGCCTCCCATGGAACAGGGAAGGGTTAACTCCCTGCTCACTGTGAGGGTGGTGAGGCACCAGCACAGGTTGCCCAGAGAAGCTGGCACACTCCCCGTGTGGCTCCCCAGTTCCTGGCAGCATTAAAGGCCAGGTTGGATGGGGCTTGGAGCAATCTCGTCTAGTGGAAGGTGTCCCTGTCCATGCCAGGGGGTTGGACTTGATAACTCTTAAGGTCTCTCTTCCAACCCCAACTACGATTCCTGCGCAGTCTGCAAATCCCAGCGTTCCAGCAGAGGGGCAGGTGTGCCAAAAGCCCAGCGGGATCAGCCTCCCAGGCGGGGCAGGGCCCTGGCTCCCCACCCAGCACGGCGGGCGCTGGCTCCTCCGGCCGGGGCAGAGCCAGGAGCTCACTGGCTTTGCAGCCCCCCCATGCCCCGGGTTTCCCCGAAACCCGATCTCTTTGCTCCTCTGCATAACCTCTGCTGAAACAGGCTGAGCCTTTGATTGCAGCAGCCTCACCCAAGACTGATGGGCTCAATAAAGCGCCTTCATATTCCTCATTTCCCACTATCCATCACTCTCCGGGGAGCTCTTGCATCCCACCACTGTGAATTAAACTGGGAGGGGAAGACGGGAGCCATAAGGGAATCGCCCCTCTTCCCTCCTCCCATCCAGCCTAATGGTGATGCCTTGTGTACAGCTTTTAATAAAAATGATAAAGATCTCATTTCACAATTGTTCAGGGAGCCCTTGGGCCCAGGGGAACGACGGGGGCTGTTTAAGTGAGACCTCCTCTACTTCAATTGCTATTCGGGAGCTGCGCTGGCCCCTGGAAAGCCAGGTGGCACAGGGATGGTTTTGCAGGGCTTCCACAAGGGGATGGGCTTCCCAAAGCTGGATTTAGCAGTTTCAGATGATGTTCAGAGAGGCAAAACCTGGTCCGACGACAGCACAATCCAAGCAAGCCAATCCCAGCTCCAAAATTCACTAATCTCAGTGTTCCAGCCCCAAAAATGAGATGAGAAAAGCTGGTTTGCAGCAATTTGTGCTCATCTGGGAAGGACAAGGGGGCAGTTGGTCCCATCCCTTCCCTCCACCAGTGACTACAGAATCCTCTGAGCACCAAAGATGCTCTAGACAGCCCTTGCCAAGATTCTTTTGAAGACTTTCTGAAGAAGCTGATCTGTCTGCAAGTTCTCAAAACACAAGTGACAAGGAGCCCACACACACCCTAGACCCTCCAGCTGGATGCTGGGACCTCCAGGAAGGCACTCTCCACCTTTCCCCCCCTCAAGAACAGGCTCAGCCCTGGGGAATTGAGAATGCTGAACTAGTTGCACTGATGAGTGGATGGGTGGTGAACTCACTCACAGCTCTCCTCATCCCATTGGGAAATCCCTGGGGGGCAGGGAAGAGCCCGGAGGAAGCATTTCATCCCATTGTGACAATATTTTCCTCCCTCCTCACAGCTCAGGCTGATTCTCAGCTGACCCAATTCCCTCTCTCCATCTCCCATCCCCTCTACATCCCCCTGGCACCGCGACTTCCACCACCCAGAGAGAGCCATGAAGCTGCTCCAACTCTTCAGAAACCCTTTACCTCTGCAGAGCTGGAGCTTACAGATAATAAATCCACCACGGAGACCACAAACAAACTCACTAGAAAGGCAAAAAAGTTCCTTTTTGCATTTTAAAAGCAAAGGCAGCTTAAATATTTAAGTCGAGGAGGCTGTTTAAGGTTATTTTTAGGCTCCTGACCCCAGTCCTTCATTTCAAAGCAAAGGCAGCAGCACCTGCTGCTCACAGACACCCCCCAGCCAGAAGCCACTGAAGGGGAAAAGTTTCCAGGATCGCAGCAAAACCTGCTGACAAAGTCATCCATCGGCATGGGAAGCAGCACTGGGGGGAACCAGGACAGAGCACCCCATGCTCTCTGCTCCGGTGATGCTGGGGGAAGGAGCATCCCCCAGGATAAGCAAAGCTGGAGGTGAAACCCCTGTTGGGCTTTTGTGGGGTTTCTGAGCCCACGAGAAAAGGATTTGCCCCTCCATAAGTAAACAGGAATCTCATTTACAACCTCGAGCAATCAGCTCCGTGCTTTAAGCCTGGCTTCCCCTGCCATGCCAAGTTTGAAGAAGAAACAACAAAAAGGGGTGGGGAAAGAGGAAAAGAGACCAAAATAAAGTTACCTCCTTCCAGCCGGCCACCTCCTTGAAAGGCACCGGAGACTGGGCTGCGCGGGGGTCTCCGGAGAGGGTGGCCTTGCTAAGCCGGGTCTAAAGCGCTGGCCGGGGGGGGTCCCGCATGGATGCAGCCATGCAAAGCTAAAGGCAAAGTTCAGAGCACCAGCGAGCGGCGGAGGTTCGCCGTGGCTCAGGGAACTTTATCCCCTCCATCGCCAGGAGGCCTTGGCTGGGGGCCACCCTGGGGTTTAGAACATTAAAAACAACCAACCCCGTGCTCCGCTCTCCCTTTGATTAGGCAGAGCTTTTCGGGAGAGGAGGCAGCTTGAGCCGGCCCCCTTCTCCCCCAGCGCTCCGCCGGCTCAGCCGGGGTTTAGCTGCGCCCTCCACACTGAGGTTTAGCGGGAAAGGCAGAGACAGAGATGTTGCTGCACACCCGTCTCTCTTTCCCCCCCAGGATGAAACAAAGGAGCAGTTCCTCCCTGGTGTAAATCAGCTGAGCCAGGTCCTTTGCCCAAATCCTGAAGCTTTATTCGTTTTTTCCCTCGCCCAGTGCAGCTGAGAACGGGGAAAGAAGGTTTCGGTGGATGCTGCCTTGGGGACAACCATCCCTTGGGACAAACATTCCTGGCTTGAAGACACCACCACCTTGGAGATGGCTGGATCCTACCCAGAGCTCACACAGAAAGTGCCGCGGGTGCAGAGGGGCAGTCCCGCAGCAGTGGGAAAGGGAGGCAAAACATTTTGGGGTGAGAACTGGAGGATGCTTTAGCCCAGGGATGGGTGGGAGCAACAGAAAGCTTTGTCACTGCTCCTGTCCACCTGTTCCTTGGCCAACACACCTTTCCCACTGGCTACACGCAGTCCAGGAGACACCATCTTAGGAAAAATTACACAATCTGGACACACAGACACACAGCCCGCATGTGGCAGCAAGCAAAACAAAGGAAAATTAATTAAAGTTGAAGATTTTGCTGATTTTTAGCCAAAACCTTGTGGCAACTCTAAACAAAATGACCTGAGGGTTTGGGTTTTGGTTTTTTTTTTCCTTTCCCTGGTATTGTTTTTAAATAAGAAACACTGCTATTGGAACCCAAAACTGCTTCCTGGGAAAGCTGAAAGACTGGGAGAATGCCTAATGGGAAGGGAAAGCGAGTCAGAGGATTTTTTTTCCCCCTCCATGACAAAAATATCCCAGCAATATCCATCTCGATCTTCACAAAGTGACCTCAAAGCCCATCCTGTTTCATTTCCTGCCATGGACAGGGACACCTTTCACTAGACCTGGTTGATCCAAGCCCCATCCAACCTCACCTTGAACAATACCAGTGATGGGGAAATCCCTTTTTCACTGCCCAGAGAAATGTCCTTTATTTGTGTACAATGATGTCCTGAGTCAGTTTTATCCAGTAAACAACACTGGGTAAGGTGCTGGAGCTGTGAGATCCAGGTAGAACCTAACTGTGCTGATGGGGTTCTATCCCCCAGGAAAAGGGATTCCACAGGGAGAAACAGAGCCAAGGACAGCAGGAACTCACCTTTGGCCAGAACACCCAGCTTTCCAGACCCAAACCGTGAGCTCATTACACAGGCAGAGCTCCAGCCATCGGAGACCTTTCCATTACCCAGACCAAAAATCCACAGGCTGCCAAGACAAAGAGACCTCACACAATACTGTGAATCAGCCTCACCCCCAGCAAAGCTGTGGAAACTCTTATTCACCTTTTTGGTGGGCAAAGGAGAGGCTCAGGACTGGGTTTGCCACGTTAACACAGAGGAAATGGCACCCCCAGACGTGCTGCACGTGCATCTCTGGCACAGCCAGGAAAACTGCAGGAATGATCTGTGCCTTAGATTAGATTACAGGAAAATTAGTCTTTGATGATGTTGTCATTAGTGATGGCTCTGTAATGTGCTTGCACAAGGGCAGGGAGGAAATTAAGCAGGCTAGTTAAGGATGAAATAGCTCCCACTTCCCCACATTAGAACCTGGCAGTTTTAATTTACGAAAAGGAAACTTTCAGGAGCATTTTGGAGCTGAGGACCAGGGTATGATCCTTCCCACGGGTGCCAGTTTTATCTCTGGATTCCTCCTGCTGCTGAGTCCCAGGGGAGCAGACCCCAACTCAGTGGTACAAGGAGGGCTGGGGCAAGTCCCAGCTGCACAGCCTGTCTCAGGCTTGCAAGCCCCTGTACCACACTCACACCTCCACGAAATCTGTGAGCTGAAGTCAAAGCTGTCTGAGTTTCATGGGATAGATGGGGCAGGTGCAGCTTGGAGAGTGGGGCCAACACCTCCACCCAAGATCTGCACATATCCAGGCTCAATAACCCATTTTCTAGTGTTTACAGAGCAGAGCTAAGCAGGGCTGCTGTGGGATGAGCCCAGGAGATGATCCTGGGACCACCAGCATTCCTAAGGATGAGTTCCCTCCCCACCGTTTCCATCAAGTTCCTGCAAGAACAACAAGAACCACAACGTGCAGCTCCACATCGAGACCCTGCACCTCCCCAGGTGGGTGGAGAGGCTGAGAAGGGGCAGGTGGGTGGGAGAAGCCTTCTTTGCCATCTACCCCCACCCCAGTCAGCTCTGGCTGAAGGTCTCTGCCAGGAAGAACGAGGACTGGCACCACTACGTCACTGTGGTGGCTTTTCTGAGGGTGGGCAGTGAGCAGCTGGCAAGGTGCTCATCCCTGCATGAGCACTGGCCACCCCCCATGCCAACTGCACCCCCATCGTGCTTGCCCAGCACCCAGGAGGACCAGCAGTGGGCACACACAGCCCCAGCACCCTCAGGTGTGAGAATCCCCTGCTGCTTCCTTGTCCTGGTTATGGTAGCCAGGACCACTTTGTCACTGGGTGGGTGTGGATTCTAAACCCTCTATCTTGTTTTGCTCATGAACTGCTCCCCATGGACCATTGGCAGCAGCTGCACAGGGCACACCCCACCCCTCAGGAGACAAACTGGGTGTTTAGGAACTTCTGTGGGATAAGGAAGTTTCCCTCTTTTCACACCAATGACTCCGGTATGAGAACTCCCCTCTGGGGAGCCACCAGCACCTTCACACCCACCTGAGGGGTCATGTCTGCTCAGGGGCCATCAGGGATGCCAAAAATATGCCATGATTGACCTCACAGAGGAAATCACCCCTTGTGAAACTCCCCACCCTGGGGAAGGGACTGGGCATTCCCATCTGAGCCCGCATCTTAAACATTTCACCTTGCAGCTCAAATCTAGACTTAAACAGCAGAAATCATTGGGCAGGGTTACAATAGTCCAAGAGGCTGCATTTTCTTCCCTTAGTTGTGTTAAAAGCTGTCTAAACAAAGGAAAAAAAGACAACCCTTACCCCAGGGGCTCCATTTCTGTGTCTCACTGGAAGAATAACACACCCATTGATGTGCTGTCTGTCCTGCTCTCACACACCTGTGAAAACATCGCTTGAAAAGCTGCATTGCAGTGCTGAAGATGGGATTGATCCCATGGACCCTCCCCAGGCATGCTCTGGGCTCTCTTATCCTTCCAAGGAGTCCTGGTGGGAGGGTCTGGGATGCCAGAATTGGTAGCAAGGTTGTCTGTAGCCCCCAGGCCATGGGGAACGGCTGCTGGCTCAGGGATGGGCTGGCAGCCCTTCCTCAGTCCCCCAGCTCTGGGTTTTGGCAGGGAAAAGGTGACAAGGGACACTGCAGGGGATGGCTTGTGGCCAGGGTGTGGTCACAAGGATGTCCTTTGTGCTGGACACGTGTTCCTTGGTCCTGGTGACTCCACTGGGGAGGTTTTAGGGTCAAATTTGAGTTGTCATCCCTCTCTCCTGCAGGATGCCCTGCACAGGGTCTGCCTGCTGCAGGGCACCTTTGTGCCTCAGCTCTTTCCATTTCATGGGATCATGGAACTGGTGGCTCTGGGACACTTGGAAAGCACATTTCAAGGGAGTTCTGGGGTGCTGGAATCCTGCTGAGCAGTTGCCCAGGGCATCTCCCTGCTCCTCACACTGCAGGCAGCTCGCTGAGCACCTCAAACCCTGGGCATCCCGCAGCAACTCCTGGGCATTCACAGCACTTGTTTTTCAAGTGGATGTGCTCTTCCCACCCTGATCTGCCAAAAATTTCCTGTCCAGAAATGCTTATCAGTGAGGTCTGATTGAGTTTGCCCAGCAAATGTCTAGACAGAAACTTTTCAAAGCTGTGGAAATCGATAACAATCAGCTGGGATGGGGAGCAGGATGTGGAGCTGGGCCAGGAGCGTCAGGCCAGGCATTAGTAAATGCAATCTCGTTCCTGGGCCCCCCGGGGGAGTGCAATAAATCACCTGCTGCTGATGTCACCCAGCAACTATTTGCCAGGATGGATTTTATTTAAGAATTAAAAGCTGAGAGGTGGAAGGAGGGGGGATGTTGGCTCCCGCCCTCCTGGGAGGGCTGGAGTGATGGAAAATGTGTTGAAGGGTGGCTGAGCTGTCCTGGGTTAAGGGGAAGCACCAGGAGGATGTGGGTTTTAACCTCCAAAAACACTCCAGGGATACTGCAGCCTGGAGCAAGCTGGGAGATGCCTGTGGGTCTGGAGCTGTTTTGGCTCTTGGTGGTCCAAACCTGACCATCTGAAAGCATCATCATATGTTGATCCTATAGTGCATGGTGAAGATGAACCCTAAGCTGAGGTCTGAGGGACCAAATACTGCCCTAAACTCTGGCAGGACTTGAGTGATCAATAGTTAGAGGAGTCAGCAATGCTGGGGCTGGAGAGGGGCAGCTTCAGAGTGGTGAGGGGTTTCATCTCAGTCCTGAGAAATCAGCGTGCCAGGTATCACATCCATCTGTTTGCTTCTCCCAAAGAGGAGAAACAGCTCCTTGCTGCTGCCTGTGTGCTGAGAATCAACTCTGCAGGATGCTGGGGGTGATGGATGGATGCTGAGCTCCCCGCAAAAGGCCGAGGCACAGGGATAATGATTTTTTCCTCATCTCCCTGCAACCTGTGGATAATGTATTCCCAGGCACGAAGCAGGAGGCTCTCCTGGTTGTTCAAATGCCTGGTGTGTGTTGCAGAGTCAGACAGGTCCCTAATTGTCCCAGGACCTGGGCACAGCACCGAGCAGACCAATAATGTACCATGGATAATCTCTCAGTTGCCAGGATGGCTGAAATCGAGGCTTGGAGCTGTCAGTCCCAGGGATACCTCCTCACAGGGATGGAGAAGAGGGAAATGGGCTCACCAGGATCCTTGGGGACCTCACAGCAGGACTCAGTTAAGGAGAATCAGCCTTTGGGTCAGCAGAAGTCATAGGAGAGTTTGGGTTTGAAAGGACCTTTGAAGGTTCTAGTCCTTTAAAGGTCTTAAACACCCTTAGGAGTCCCTCCCTCCAGGAACCATTCCCATTTCATTTCCCCAGTGATGCTGGCAGGGAGGAGCCAGCTTTTGGAGATCCCCTTGGCAGCTGCACTTGGTTGCCAGCCCACAGCACACAGTTGGTTTCCAGTCTCCCGTGTCAGCTGGTGGTGAGCGCCCAGCACAGCCCCACAATCTGGTGCTGGCAGGGGAGAAGGAGCTGCAGCCTCTCTGCAACGAACACATGGGTTTGCACACAGCCTGTGTTCCCTCTCTGCATCCTGGTTTACTGGGATGCAGCGGGATCAGGGAGTGGGATGAGACTCAGCTGGGGCTCCCCATTAGCACAACCCATCTCCACATCAGCTCCAACTTGGGGAGTTTCCATAGGTCTGAAGAACAGGACCAAACCCACTCCTGACTCTGTGTGCACTGTGTTTTATCCCTTTGCATTGTCCATGGAACTGCTCTGGCTTGTACAGTTTCAAAAGGTCTGCAAAATGGGACCACACGAGCTCCTGGCTTCACTGATGTTGTGTTTCATCCCGTTGAATTCTCCATGGAGCTACCCTGACATTTGAAGCTTCAATGGGTCTGAAAAATGGGACCAAACTGGCTCCTGGCCCTGCTCATACTGTGCTTTATCCTTTTGGGTTCCCCATGGAGCTAAGCAGCTTCCCTGGCAAAGCCTGTGTGGGTGTAACGTGACTTTGTGCACTGTAAGTCATAGGGATGAGTCAAAAAAGGTTCTCCAGGAGTAAAGATCACCTTTAGTTTTTAAGCAGGGTATAGAAAGTAAAGCAAGGACTCCTCAAGCACCAAAGGAATTTGAGGCACAGGGTCCCTGGGGATTCTGAGCAACAGCTGGAATAATTTTGGCCCCTTTTGTGTGGAATTCGGGCTGGGGCTTCCTTTGTGGCTGTGCCAAGGGGTTGGTTTTGGGATGACAGCTTTCATTTCTGTCATCTGCAGTGGCAGGGAATGCACGAGGAGGATCTGGCTCCAGGATTTTGATGCCCTTATGACATGCCCTGTCTTTTTGAGCAGTGAAGGTGGATAAAATCTTCTGTCTCCCATCAGCGGAGCCGTGGGGTTTGGGCAGAGGTCCTTGTTCCTAGGTGATTGATGGCTCGTCTGATCCACCCCTCACCCCGCCGACAGTCACAGGGAGGGTGGGACAGCTCCAGCCCTTCTCCCCAGCCTGCTGCCCTGACAACGGGGACAGGGGCTGGGGCTGCCTCAACTCACTGAAAGTCCAATGAGGCTGAAAAACAAACTTTGCTGACAGGGCTCACCCTGAGACATGGCTGAGATGAATAATACCGCTCGGGCAAGCAATTTGTAGGGCTTTGAAGAGCTGTCAGCCCAGGGAGAAGTGTGCCTTGATGGGTTCATTGGAGGCTTTGCCTCTCAGCATTCCTTGATCATCTAGCTCCGTGCTGGAGGGAGCCAGGAGCCAAAGGGGACCCCAGGCAAACAGCTGTGGAGGGCTGCTTGCACGGCTCTGATTTAAAGATGATTTAGGATATGAAAACACATGTTGCTGGTGATGTATTGCAAGGAAATTATATTCCTGATCGCAACACTGGGGAGCTGCAGCTGCTCAACTTAATCCAAAATTCCCTGCATGCTTTTCCCTACCCAGGTGGATGGAGATCTGGTGTGGAAATGGGCCAGCAAGGAGTGGCAATTCACATTTTCTTAGCTAAAATGGAGAAAAAAAAATCTTCTCAGATGGCGAAGATGGATCCTTAAGAGGTTTTCCAATCTGCTTTGTGATTTGCTCGTCTGTAAAGAACAAACTCTGGCTGCTTCAAGGAGGCGACAAAGGCTGTTGGCTCTAATTCCTGCAATTTCAGTCATCATGTCCCTTTAGGTGTCAGATAACTGCCTTGATGAGGAAAGCAAATGGGGTTAAAAAGAGAAAATTGCTCCTTTTTAAGAGGTGGGGGGGAGGGAATTGCACTGGTGCCACTGACAAATATAGAAAGTGTAAAACTCTCCTAATGGAGCAGCCGAGGTGGTGCTGGGCTGCCGGCCCATTTAATTATTTGACAGGTGAATTGGGAGTTTTCTACATAAATGGAAGGAAAATGAATTTGGCAATTTTTAGCCCAAAGGGATTCCCAGCCAGCGGCTACGGGGCTCCCCAGGGAAATTGTCTTGGAGTTGACATCCGAGGGGAAGAACATCCTCCCTCCCAGCGCCCTGGAACAGCCCTGTGATCTCTAACGAGCTCCCGCAGGCTCCCCTCGGGGAGACAAGTTGCTTAAAAATAATAATAATAAGCAGAATATATCAAGCTCAGCCTGAATCCAAGGGAAAAACCTCCCTGTGGCTGACTGAGAAATGGGAGCGGAGCAGGAATGGGGATTACTGGAGCAGCAGGAAGGGAGGAGACTGACAGGATGAAACAATGAATAAAACAGTGTTTCCTCATCTTCCTCTCACTTTTGTTTTGCTGGGGATCTACTAAAGGGTTTTTAAACGTGATTTTCCTTGGAAGCTGGTTTGAACCTGCTGCAAAGGTGTCGGGAAATACCCCTTTGGAATACAATTGGGTTTGCTTCAAACCTGAGCTGGGGCTGTCAGAGGAGCCGGAGTTTTCCAGCCATATGGATATTTGTCTTGTTTGAAGCTGTGCTTGTCAGTCTGGACCCTTTGCAGGGGAGAGGAAGCTTTGTGGGCGCCTAGAAATGGAAACCATGTGTGCACTGCCTCCTTTATTTGGGAAGCTGATGGCTGCTGGATGGCCTTGCACATCCATCCCCGTGGCATTGTAGAGGTTATTTTTCAAGGATAAGGGCTTCTTAAGCAGATGCCAATTATAGGTGTCATTACAGGGGGCTATGTTCTCCTCCCATCCCATGCCAAGTGGCTCCAAGGCACCCAGCAGGAAAACCTCAGCCATGTCTGAGAAACGGGGAGAAAGCATCCACCTCTGGACCCAGAGGGATACCCCTTCCCCGTGCCATGTCAGCAAACCACAGAAATTCTTCTCTGAGGAAGAGGGAGGCCCTGGCACAGGTTGGGCAGAGCAGCTGTGGCTGCCCCATCCCCAGAAGTGTTCAAGGCCAGGTTGGATGGGGCTCCGAGCAACCTGGGCTAGTGGAAGGTGTCCCTGCCAGTGGAACAAGATGGGCTTTAAGGTGCCTTGCAACTCAAACCTTTCTGTGACAGATTCATCAGAATCCCACAGATCTTCCACTGACACAGGGAGATCGTGGCATTCAACGTGCAACAGCCCTTCGCTTTGAAGGGGCAGCATCCTGCTGCAGTCATGTCCACGGTGCTGAGGATGCCCACCAGTGCAGCTGGAAGCTCCTCTCCCAGGGGTGAGAGCAGGGGTCAGAGGAAGAGGAGTGCTGATACTGTTTTAATCTTCCTTTTAACTGTAATTGCGTTTGGGCAGCTCCCCCGAGCTCGTTCCGGGAGATGCTTTTCTCCCAGCTAGATTGCTTTCCTTGTTTTCCTCACTGGAGACAGGCCGGGGCCTGTGTCATGCCAGCTCGGCATTAATAGTGCCCCAAATGAGATTTCACAGCCTCCAATCTGATTAGCTCCGAGGCTCCGGTTGCTTCCCGGAGTGGCGTAGACAGAGGAGGAGCCGTGGTGTTTGGGAGGGGGTGCAAACCCCTGTGGATGTGGGTGCCACGCTGGACCCCAACACCCTGGGGACCAACACGGAGCCTGGGGTGGGGGCCGTGGGGCAGCTGAGATGCAACACATCTCCTAGCCCCAGAAATCCGTGAATTCAGTATGTTGGAAGAAGGCTGGTCTAGGTGAAGGATCCCCTCACCCATTAGCCACCAAGCCCCTGCTTGTAAACCCATATTCCACCCCGTTTTGAAGCCTGATGAAGTCCAAAATCCTCCTCCCCTTCCCGGTTTCCCTGTGCCTGGAGGTGTGTGCCATGATGGAGCCAATCAGCTGCTGGTTGGCCGATTGCCCCATTGCTGCGAGATGTTCTGTGGTGTCCCAGGGGCTCCTGGCGTGCTCTGACATGCCAGAGCCCTGAGCTCCAGCTGAAGGGTTGTTGGATCTGCTGAGGTGTCCAAAGGAATACTGAGGAATCCAACATCCCCAAGCTGCCTGTTCTCTGGGATGTCCTGGACCATCATCACGATGTACAAGACCATCTTCAGGACGTCCTGGACCACGCTCTGGGTTGCCCCAACCATACTCCAAGCCCAAGCCTGGAGTGTCCTGGCCATGCTCACCCTCAGCCCCACCATGGCCCAGTGCTGGAGGTGGAACCTGTGGCCTGATCTTGCTGCTTGTTTAAAGCCAAGTGGCACTTTATTTCCCATCTGGGAGGTGAAACAGCTTGTTGGTGTTTAGCTGCTGTAAGGAGGCTTGAAAGGAGCCTGGGGAGACATCACAGAGGAAAACTCACACCAGCTCCAGTCCATCTTCGTTCATGGAGCCTACTATTATTTTATGGCGTCTCTGGAGGAGGATAAAGCTGACACATTCCCAACAGCTACTCATAAATTGCCAGAAGCAGGGAGGAGCTTGGGGCTGGGGATGATTCAGTGACAGCATTGCTCCTGGCTTTAGCTGGGGCTGGGGAGCTCACTACACAGGCCCACAAGGGTACTGTTCCTTGTAACACAAGGTGTCTTTTCCTGCAGCATCCCAAGGAGCTCTGGGAGGGTTGGATTTGGAGCTGAGGAGGTGAACGCTGCAGGTGTACAGCCCCAGGCTCTCCCTCTGTGCTTGTGCCGCTCCATGAAATCAAAATTCAAGGAGAGCCCTGAAATCCCAGACCTTATTCCAGGGGGAAAACACAACCATGGTCTCCAGGTGTGGGCAGGGGCTGGAGGAGTCCCCACGGCGCCGTGACTGGAGGTCCCTGCTGGCTCCCAGCCCGACCTGTCCCCCCTGAACTAAACGCTGGGCTCTTGAGGCTATTTATGTCTTGTCAGCTCGCAGCCAGAAGCAATTTAATCTTGGCTGAGCACTGCTGAAAAGGAGCTGCTGGGCCCCCGTGCTTTGCTCGGGATGATAAAGAGTTGATAGATAAACAAATTATGACGATGGCAGCTCAGGAGCCGTTAATCAACCTCCCCACAACAACGCAGTGTGAATAATTAATCATCGTCGTTAAGGAGGATTTAAGGGCAGCTTGGGGTTAAGGTGCTGTGTGGGATCAAGGCAGTGGTTGCAGGAGATGCTCGGGATCCTCTGCAGAAGCAGGTGATTCTCCAAAGGTCTTCAAAACGTGCCAAACGTGGTGTCACCAGCTTGGGCACACTGGAAATGTGTTTTACCTCCACCTCTGCAAGCTACAGGTTTCAAACTCCTGGAGAAGAGTGTGTGGCTTGGAAGGATGGAGAAGTTTTTCTCCCACTAAGATTTCAAAAACAAGCATGGGGTCTACCTGGAACTGTAGGATAGAAATGTTTCTTTGGGGAAGAAATACTGAATCTCCTCCTGGCTTTGAATAGTGACTGGGGGAGTTTTTTGGAGTAGTTAATCACAGGCTTGCTGAAGGTTTGAGGTACTGGTTGCCTGCAAAGCCTGGCATTGTTCACACCTGCTATTTTTAAAATGGTTTGTTCTCCTGCTGAGCTTTATTTTGCTTAACCACTTGTGAATTTTCTAGTAAAGCCCTCACTAATTATCCTACTGATGGTAAAACCTGCTTAGTTTTTAAGGGAGATGTAAATGCAGTGGTGGGTAGGAAGATGTGCACTAAGAAACCTGCTTCCGTTACCTGGAATGTGAAAGAAAACAAGTAGAATATAAGAAAATGTTCCAAAACAGTGATCTGGAGCTGTAAATAAGGATGGGGGTGGGACACTGATCCAGCATCACAGCTCCCCCCTCCAGAGCAGGGCTCCATCGGCAAGCTCTGAGGTGTCTGTGCAATTAAAACAAGGTTGTTTCCTGGCTCTGCCAGCTGGAATTCCTCCAGATTGGGATTGTAGTGAGTATTTGGTCGGGTTGGATGGGGCTTGGACCAAGCTGGTCTAGTGGAAGGTGTCCCTGCCTATGGCAGGGGTTTGGAATGAGATGAACTTTAACATCCCTTCCAACCCAAACCACATTGTGAATCTCTGATATTTGGGATGAAGATGTTCACTGAAATTCCAGAACTGGAGGCTGAACAGATGCTATTTTGACAGGAGAGAGGGGTCTCCAGGGAGAGTATCTCTGCCTGCATGCCTGTGCCTGCTTCCTGCCTGCAAATCCGGCATCATGTTCCTGCAAAACCCCCAACCATCCTTGCCCTCTCTTGGTGATGGATTGGGTTCCATTCCCTCCTCCACTCTGCAGGCCCCCTGCTTTGTGTTTCTGCTCCTTTGGTGCCACTTTCTGGCTGTCACTGACACCGAGACTGTCCCAGTCCCAAAGCTCCAACTGATTTCAGAGCTGACAGGGGAGGAAAAAGAAACAGTGGGGGAAAAACGCTGACTTAAATATTTTTGCCGATTGCAGGTGATCAGAGCACCCAGATGTCCATCCCACAAGTGAACCTCAGCTTTGGGCATGTTATCCCCCATGCTGGTGGGTCACCAAACTCAGCACTGCTGCACTGGGACAGCCTCTGGAGAGACAAGGCAGTGGGTTCAGGACAAAGCAATCCCTCATTACTGAGCTTAGAGCCATAGCCACGCATCAGAGGGGATTGGCAGGCACCAGCTTTGGGGAGCCTGCAGTCTGATCACTGAAGCTTTTGCTTCAACCCCAGGAGGTCCAAAGGGTGCACCAAGGGTTTGGATTTCCGGGTCTGAAGTGGCACCGGGTGGGGTTTAACCCCTTTTATCCCCAGAAATGTGAGCCATTAGATGGACAAATGCGGCTTGCTGCCTGAGGCAGTGGCACAGCAGGATGCAGGAGGGGGGGACGGCACTGTCTCTCACTTGGCCGGGGTGTGATGGGAGCAGGGATGGGATGCGTGAGGAGCAGCTTGTGGCTCTGCTGCTTCTTATCACATCAGCTGGTGGGAATTAATGAGGTGGGCTGGGGGGGGAGCCACTGCATTCTCCCCTTTTCCCCTTGGATAAGGCTGAAATCCCAGTTCCTGGGAAGTCCCTACAAATTGCAGAGATGCTTGGGCTTATGGGAGGGGGAGCAGGGGGATGAGAGGGGCGAGGTAGAGAGTGGCTTATTTATTGTCGGGTCAGAGGGACTTGAGGGACATGGAGGTGCCTTAGATGGTTAATTCCTGTTTTGGTGACCTGGCCTGGGATCTGTGGACTGGGGTGTAGCTGCCCATCACAGCACTATGCTGGGCAGGGATGCTGGGATGATTTCATCCTGTGCAGGTTCCCTTTGTGCTGTTGGGTGCCCTCCCAGAGAGCCTGGCACCACTGTGGCCCTGCTGTGACCCAGTGACATTCATGGCATGAAGCCACAGGAGACACACCGGGGACAGGGAAGAGACACCTGTGATGGGGATGGGAGGAGGTACCACCTCTCTGGCTTGTTCTCCCTCATCTGAGACCAGGTGAGGATGTGGGGATGAGGTGGGGTGACAGGGACATGGCTGCAGCTTTGCAGGCAGTCACTCCTAACCTTCCACTTGCTCCTGGCAGGTATGCAAGCCCCCTGCGAGGACAGAGGGTCCCAGGCACACACCCATGGCTGGTGGGGAACCTGTGGCCAGTGTGGGGAAGGAAACCATCACCACTGCCCTCCATGGTGCCACAAAGGAGGTCTGGGTGCCATGGCCATATGCTGTCATGTGAGTATCCTGCATCTGCAAAGAGAGACAACAGGGATCATGGGGACACAGAGAAAGGGTTTAGTAGCGTCAACCTTCTTCATGAGCCCCAGGGAGGGCAGAACCTTTTTGGCATCACCTCCGTGAGATGCAGGAAGAGGAAACAGGACTCCTCCCTGCGATGGGGGAAGGCAGGAACGAGGTACTTTGGCTCACTGGGATGTCGGGAAGAAAGTGTTCCTAATATTGAAAGTATAAAATGATGTCAAAGAATCCACAGGGTAATGCTGCCTAGGTTTGGGGATGATATCACAATAAATAAAAGAGTGTTTTAATAAATAAAACAGGATGTTGGGTAAGGAGAACTTGGCTCCTCGTGCATTATGCATGTGCCAGGGGACTCAATTAGCCAGTCAGGCTTTGGACTGTGTTAAGAGGGAGGCCGCCCTGCACAGCACTGCCACCCCAGAGGCAGAGGGGCTTTGCTTCCCTGCAACAGAGGGGAGAAAGCAGCTGTCAATGCCTTCAGAGCATTGCCTGGCTGCAGAGCATGGTTTTTCCAGGACATCTCCCCAGGGCACTGCTGGGCAGGCTGGTACCCCAGTAGATCCATCAGTGTCAAGGGAACAAGGATGCAGGGCTGGGGCTCATTTGCTGGGAACAATCAGCAGCCAGGACTGTGAAAGCCTGGAAACATTTCCTCATGTAAAGCAAACTGTTGCTTGCTGTGTGTTTTCCAGAGAGCTCTGTAGTGAAGGGGGTTCCAGGGTCTGTCAGTGTGACAGACTGCCCTGTGCCAGCCCCATCCGGCATCCCTGGGCAGAGGGGATGCAGCTCTCCATCATCAGGATTTTGGCAGCTGGGAGCCCCCACTGCCATCCCTCCATCACCCCATCCCCTCTTCCACCTCCCCTGCCAAGGACCCGCCCCCTCCCCAACAGCCTGAGTAACTCCGTGTCAGGAGTTGTCTCAATTTCCATAAACCAATTATACCCAGATGATCTCCGGAGATTTAAACATCAATATCCCAAATGATAGCACGAGGGTGGCATGTGATTGTTGCATATCTCTTTACATTCTGATGCTGCTCCATCACTGCATTGCCATGGTAACAGGGGAGTGATGGAGGGGAGGGGAGGTGGGTATTAGGGATGCAGGACACATGAGGGGCCTTTTAGTAACCATAGTGAGGGAGCCAAGGCAGAAAGGAATCACTGATTGTTTTTCAGGGCGCTTGCTTTTGAGGGAGAGTAGCATGTTGCAGTTAAAAGGTGGGGTTTTATGGATGGGAGGGAGAAGAGGGAGGGGGATGTGCTGGTGGAGGGGGTCTGGTGGCATCCAATTCCCCCAAAACAGCTGGGTGGTAACCAACAGAGCCATCCCGAGCTCAAAGGGCTGGCACTCAGAGCATCACCCCTCAAAAGGGGGTGATCCAAGTGGGGTGGGAGGCAGGGAGCAGCACCACTGCCCTCTGTGACTGTGCCCAGTCACTCGTGCATGGACTCAGCATCCCACAGAACTCTGTAGTTGTGTGCATCACTTCCAGAGATTCAGGGAGGGGAAATGTTTAGCAGAGTGAGCCTGAAAGACCTTGAGAAGCAGAAGATTCCACACAGGAGCTTTGGCTCACCCTGCCCTGGATACTCCAGGGATGCTCTGGGGATCTGGCAGCACCTTGGCTCTGCTCCTCATCTTCTGAACACCCAGCAAATCCTCCATCCCTGCTTGGAGAGACACCGATGAGTTTGTTCTGCATCTTCCTTTCACTCCCTTGTGTTCACAGGTAAATTGCTCGCAGACTGGCGGGATGCAGGGATGACCTTGGCGTGCTGGAGCCAGGCGTGTTTGCAATTAACAGCACAAAGCCCCTGGCCCCAGCCAGCTTCTCCTCTCTGTTGAATACCACGGGTGGTTGAAAGGACCTCCTCGCTCCTTCCTTTCTGCTCTTCATCACCCAGAGAAGCAACTCAAGGTTGCAGCTGAATGTTTCAGCTGCTCCCGGCCTGGGGGATGGGCGTTCCGATGTCCCCCTGCCACAGGTCCACCTGTGAAAGCAGTGGTCCAGGTCGTGGTGTCATGGGATGCTCCCAGAATGGGTGTTCCTACAAGTAAGACCTTTTGACTGTAGCCAGAATTAAACCAGGGACTCAGCTGATAAACCCAGAGTGTGAGATCAAGTGGCCCCTCCTCCCGATTGCATGCCGGTGGGATGGAGGTGGAACATCCCAGGGCTAGAGGATCGGGAGCTATGTAACAGCTGCGATATCAGTCCTGAGAAATAACTCACCCTGCGGAGATAATAACTTATAACACTGGATAAATAAATACCCTGAATGCTGGGCACAGCCCTGCCAAGCCCTTTGCAGGGCACCCTGGCGTCTCAGCAGCAGGGTGGCTGCGTGCTGCCATCCCAAAGCGCTGCAGCCGAGACCTTGGCGGATAATAACTGCCCGGGGGCGGCCGTCTTTATCTTTTATCTTTATCTTTTATCGCAGCAGTGGGCGGGTGGATCCCCGCACGCACGGCAGAGCCTCAGAGCCGGCGGGGAGGGATGCAGAGCTCGGGAGGAGCAACTCTCGGTGCATCCCAGCCATGTCCTCCCCCGAGGTGTGCAATCCCATGTCTGGAGGCCCCACTCCCGTCCCTCCAGTGGGATGGGGGGGAGGAGGAAACATCAAACCATCCCTGCTGTTCCCACTGCCCCCAGACTATTCATTTGATTTTTGAGGCGCATCCCTGTGTGTTGTATGGTTGTGGGTCGTTTTCCTCCCCCTTGACACTTCACAGCTCTTTTTGAATGCTCTCCCATCCTTAGGCAAGTCTGTAATGAAGGGGGCCAGGAGCAGCCAGTTCTCACCCTCCTGCTCCTCCTCCCACCGCCCCAGCCGAGGTCTGGCTTCATTCGGACTCTGAGCACGTTGCTGGGAGAGCAATCCCCCACAGAGCTCATTACTGGAGAGCCAAGCAGCCCCTCCACAATGGTGCCAGCCTGATGCTAATTCCCGCCTTTCAGAGCTGGCCAGCCCCATCCCTTGACACGGGTGGGCTTCTCTGGTGGGGAAGGGGACATGTGGGAGGCAGGAGAGGAGCATGGGCTGTAGGTGCAGTATGGCTGAGGGTCCATTAGACCAGCCTCTTCAGCAAGGAGAGGTCTTCTAAGTATGCTTCCACCCGTCTGAGATGAACCTGCTTGGTCCCACCCTACAGCTGAAAGGACCTTTATGAACAAGATGATCTTTCAGGGCGCTTCCAACCCAAACCATTCCATGATTCTAGAACTTAAAATCTCTTTTCCCCCAGACTGGAGGCTCCAGTGCCACCATCTCTTCTCAGTCACCACAGTGCTCTGGTAACCTCTCCCTAAGAGCCATGTTGGCTCTGCCCCAGGAAGAGCTTTCCTTGGAGGAGCCAAAGACATTTTATCACCTTAATATCCAAAACAACCCGTTCACAGGGCTGTGACATCTGTGTCACGATGGGAAGTCACCACCCCCTATCACCCCGTGGGTGGGGCTGCAGGGACTTGAAGTCACTACATCACCGGGCAGTGGGACTCTGCTGTGGTTTTGGCACTCCCAGGATAAGACCAAGTGTCTTGTCGGGCAGTGGAGATCCCCTAAAAGATCTCCTAGCCCCACTAAAAGTGTGTGAGGGATTATTATAATTAGCCATGCTAATGAGTAATTGATGATTAATTGATAGAAGTGGGAGGAACAACCCCAAAACAGCCCTTTTGGTGACACCAGCACCGATGAGGAATTACTCAGGTCTATAGCAGCAAACACAACCCTAATTATTGCTCAACATCGTTTTGTGCTGAGTCGTTAACATTCAACCTTTCTCCTTTCCCAGCAGCCCCCTCCCTGTCCCTTCATCAATACAGTGGATAATTAACCTCCAGGGTCTGAAATAGCCTTTTGGATAAAAGGGGTTGCAAACCCCGTCACTGGGGGCTCGGCAGGATGCAGGAGTAACACTGGCACTGAATGCCCAGCACAGCCCCCAGAGCAGGGGCAGAGCTTTGCTGAGGGCTGGATGCTGCACCGAGCAGGGCCAGGGCTCATCCCTCCCCCAGTCCCTGCTGCCACATCCCCTTTCCTCACCCAGAAACCCACCTGTTCTCCTCCCTTTTCCTCTCAATAAGAGAGGCTGGGCAGAAGCCAGAGGCACCTCGTGCATCCCCAGTGCCCACCCATGGACCCACCTGGGAGGAGGAGGTGATGGTGGAAATGGATGCTGAGCTTGCTGGCTGGGCAGATGAGAGCATCAGAGGACCATTGGGACCGGGATGCTGCAGACCAGGACATGGGATCTGTCTCCTCAAAGGGTTAATTTGGGAATATTTGAGTCCATACTCCAAAGGACCCAGAGCAGAGGGGACAAGACACGTCCTGAGCTCGTGGCTGTGGGTAGGACCAGGAGGGATGTGCCCAGGGTGGAACAAGTGATGATGCTCCAGGCATTGTCCAAAGTGTCTCATGGGAATCAGTATGAGTAGGGAGCACCCTAAGTCTTTTCCCACTGCCATCCCACACCTTCTATCATTTGAAACCACATCCTGATGCTGTTATGCCACACACAGGGCTGCTAAGTCTGTAATTGTGATACAACTCATGGAATTAGGGGCCAGGATTTGATTATAAAATCAGCTCCTTACAAAACAAATGTTGGGAACCAATCCTCACATGTGTCTAATCCAACTAGGCTTTGACCTCAGTGAAATTGAGGAGATTTTCTTGTACATTTTTCCACATACGGACCATGAGAAAATCAGGGAGACCCGATGGGACCTCCAGGCCTGCTCCTCCACCTCCCAGCATCCCCCAGATGTTCGGACATGCTCATCCCCCAGATGTTCATCCCGGAGCTATCATTCCCAGGTGCAGCTCACACCTGTTCCTGCCCAGCAATACAGTTTCCATCCCTTTATTTCCCAGAAATACGAGCATGATCCAGCATTGGTGGTGACAGACAGAAAAGCTACTCGTGTCTCACTCAACCCCAGAACATTTTCCCTGGGGCTCCTTCCACAAAGGGCTGGGAGAAGAGGAACATTTCCATATAAATGGAGCACTCGCTGAAAAGCCCAAGCTCAGGAAAGCATGGACCATGCCCTTGCCTTCTTCATCTTCTTTCTGGGGACATGCACAACCTGTGCCATTCCCAGGCTGGCCAAGCAGGAGTTAAGGCAGGTGCCTCGGCGTGTTCATTAAGCTGGGGGAAGGGAGGCCCAACTCTTGATGGCAGCAGAAAGAGGGGGCGTTTTTCCCTTCCATCAACTCCTCTATTTTTTTTCCCCATAAAAGGCTCCTACTCCTGCTTGTCAGATAAATTGCAGCTTTGCTCTAATTTGAGGGAAGAACAGGGGGTGCCAGAATCCATGCGGTGATGCTGCCGTGCCAGGGGACAGATGGGGATCAGGCACTACGCAGAGGGCTGATTTCATTGTGCACCCTGGGGGAAAGAGGGCTCAGGGAAGGATGGAGCCCTGGAAGCTGAGCAGGGTGTGCTGGAGGCAGGGAGGTGGATTAGATGGATCAACAGGAAATCCTGACTTCTTAGATGGCAATTTTAACTGCACTGGTGCCAGCTTCGCTTCCCTGGAGATTCCTGGGACGTGTTCGTCGTGGCTCCTTGGGATACTTGTGTGTGTGTTTATGTGTTATCTCAGTGTAAATCCAACTCCTGTCCACTGCACCATGGCCTTGTGAGGGGAAGGACCTGATGAAAATTAATCAGTCCATTATCTCTGTCCCTTCTTCACTCAGACCTTCCCTCAAACCTCTCTTCTTCCCCAAATGCCTCCTCTTTCCCAAACCCTGCAGCCAGCCCTGCTCATCCTCACAGCTGACCCTCTCCCTTCCAGTGCTGACTCTCACCATGGAAGGCAAAGCCACCAAGGAGGCACTGGGGACATTCCAGCTGCCAGTCCAGCACCTCCAGCCCTGACAACCCCACCACTGCAGGCTGGTGCTGGTAGGTACAGCACGAACTCCTCCATCCTGCTCCTCATTATATTTTGATTTTCCACAGCTGTAGCTGGGGGCTGTGGGCACAGGGAGCCTTGTGTAACATCGTAATCCTAGTGGGAAAACTGCATTTGGCAAGTTAAGGAAGGTGCTCAAAGAGGCTTATGAGCTTCCTGCGAGGTGACAACAAGGCAGGCGTTGTGCTGGGCTCTTCTGAGCTTTCTCCAGTGGGAAAATGTGGTGGAAAACTGATGGGAAGTGCTTTCACCCTCAGGATCCTGGGAAGGAGATGCAGGGCAGGGCCATATGTCAGCACATTCATTAAACAGGGTCTGCTGTGCATTAATTACTGCAGGCAGGTGCCCAGCCCCAGAGAAGCAGCTTCCTGAACCCCTGCATGGGCATCTCTCCAGCCCAGGGACTGGGCCAGTAGCACCCTGTACAGCTGAAGTCTGGCAAAGTCACTCCACACTCCCCCAAAATCAACATCCCCTATGCTCAGGCTGGCAAAAACAAGCTTCCCCTTCCTTGCACAGACTGGGAGAGATGAAATATTTAAATACAGAAGGATTTATTGTATTGATCTTTTCTGGGAAGTCTCCAGGGGCCAGTGAGCTTTAATTATTAGTTGATGCTTTATTGCCAGCAATGGGTTGTCTATGCCCAGTGTCTGCTTTTAGTGGCCTTGACCTCCCTCCTCCCAAGCTTTTCTCTCCTCCAGAAACAAGCAAGGACACAGGCTCTGTGGTGGTGGTCCTGCATGTCACCGTCACCCACAAAAGGAGTTTCATCCCTCACTGTGACCGACTGAGCTCTGTGGCCTTGGAGGTAGAGGTGGCCTTGGGGACAGGAGGTGGCCGGGAGGTGTGTAGGGGCTGGGATGTTGCTGTACCTTGTCTCCTGCTCTGGCAGCTTTTTCCCCCCCTCTCCACATTCTCTGTTCCCTCTCCTTGGACCCCCTACCTCCCAGGTGTTGCTGTGGGGGCTGTCACCCCCTGGAACCACCCCTCGCCCCCCTCCCCGTTGCCGTGGCCAGAGTTGTGAGCAATGTTCAGCAGTACAAGTGAGTGACAGCCACGGGGACTGCTGGTGACATGGAGGGAGAGCCTGAGCATCCCTGGTGCCATCGCCCCCTCCCACGGTGCTCGGCTCACTGGGGTGGCTGTGGCCCCACACATGCTGACCCTCACCTTTCCATCTCTCCTCAGGCACCACACTGAGGAGCATCCCATCTCCCATCCCACCCCTATCACATTCCCAGACCCTCCAGCAGCCACTTTCAGCATCACCCGATCTGCCAACCACGGCTGCCCCCAGGTACGAGGCTGAGCATATCCACAGGGATGGAGGGATCCGGCAGCATCCATCCTGCGTGGGTACCACTGAGCGTCCCTCCTTCCATAGGGGAGCTGAGCACCCTACCCAGGGAAAACTTCAGGGGCGAAGCAATCATCAGTCGCGGTCCTCACATCCAGAAACCCACAGGCTCGTTTGTGCCTCTGCCCTGCATTTTTCCCTCTGCTCTGCTCACACCTCCAGCTTGAGAGCCGCCTCTCCAAGGCAGCGACCTTCTCCTCCCCAGGCCTCAAGTACCACGACGCACGTCTTCAAAATAGCTGTTGCCAAGGAAACATACCCTTTCTGCACACAGCATCGTCACTGGCAAGTGGGAGGAGGGCCCCTCTTTTGTTCCTGAGCGATGCCAAAAAATTGGCGAGAAGGGAGGGGAGGGGACTGGAGGGATGCTGGGTCAGGGAGGAGGTGGGATGGAGGAACTAAGCCAGGAGCCAGAGTGAAGCTGCCACTTTTCAAAACCAGAGCTGATCCATCCTTTCACCTCTGCAAAGTGCCAGCCGATGTCCAGCTGCCCCCAGAAGATGGATCCAGCTGGCCCTCAACACTGGCTTAGTCCTCTTCCTCCTGCACTGAATTTTGATGGGCCCAGAATGGGGTGCCCTGGATCAACACATTCAGAGAGCCCATAAATAAAATATTACGGAGAGGAGGACGACCAAATGCCAAGTTGCCCATGAGGCGTTGAATTATCATAAAAATCACTAGTGTGTTTCAGTCAGTACAATCATTATGGGTTTATCCCTCCCCCCTCCTCTGTCTCCCTGGGTTGTTCTTGCAGATAAGAGATGGAGGGAGAACTGGGACCCTTCACTTTGGGTCTGCACCCCCAACCCCACCATGGCAATGGATTCAGGGCACGGATCACCCAGGTAAACTCCAGAGCAGATACAGAGGAAGGAAATTTCTGTCTGCTACCCAAGTTATTGGATGTTTTCTCTCTCCAATCTTTGCAACCCTGAGGCTGCCATTTCCCAGGGATATTTCTCTCTTGTAAAGGCAGCCAAAATGTATTTAATTTTGGATTTATAGGGATAAATACAAACACAGCACCCCATGAAGTTTTGGGATCCTTGTGCTGGGTCCAAGCCCCACATTCCTGGCACTGCTGCCAGCGCCAAGCGGTGGGAGCCCAACACAGGAGGACGAGTGATTAAACCCAACCATCTGGCCTGTGTGCATGCTGCCTCCTCCTCCTCCTCCTCCATCTTCTCCTTCCCTCCATGCCCACAGAGCTCTGTCTGTCTTGGCACATCTCTCAGGATACTCTCCCTGGGGAGCTGCATGGACCCCCATCTCCTTCCTCAGTTTCCCCACCTGTAGGATGTGCTTCCCTCCCAGGAGGATGAACTCTTACTGTCTGGTAGGAAACGTTGGGGGAAGGCTGGCAGGAGGAGGAGGGAGCTTTGCTGCTCCAGTTCCAGAGGTTAATGGCTTTCCCTGAGTGAAATTCTGGGCGGGCTAATCGGATTCAATAATTCTGCCAGCCCTGTGTGTCCTCTCGCCTGTCGGCTCCCATCAGCATCTGCTGCCAACAGCACTCGGGTTCACCTTCAGCAGGAACTTTTTTTGGGTTCCTGGGTCATTAACCCTTCTCTCCCTGGCCAGGACTCCTGGACATGTGGTCTCTCTGGTCAGGAGTTAGCTGAGACCTGCACAGAGCCGACTCCAAGAGTGTTGGGTGCTCTGCTTTCCTTGGTTGCTCCCATCAGACCAACACTCTCCTTTTAACTATAGGGATGGGTTGGACACACTGGTGGCAGTGGCAAATCTGTAGGGCCTGTTACAGAAAGTGTCTGTCTTCCCAGGACCAAGCTCAAGCCTTTGTGATGTTGGTCTGCTCTAAGATAAATCTCCTTTGGGGCTACTTTCCTTGGGAATTCTCCAGCTTAAGCTAATTATTTGGAGCTTTTCAGTCTTGTCTGAGGTCTGCACCATCCAGACAGCCATCTGTGAGGAGCAGGGATGGCCTCAACCCTTGGGAAGGCAGGAGAGAGGCAGTGGTCTTGGCTTCTTCCACCTCCACCCTTGCCAGTGATGCTGCTTTGAACCAGCCCTTGGGAGATGAGCTGGGATAGCCAAGAAGGATGAAGGCTTCTCCCTCCTCCTCCTCCCCATCCCCTTTGTTGTGTTCCTGCAGGTGGCCCTTGGCAGAGACAGCTGTTGTGCCAAGACGTCTGCCCAAATCAGTGAATCTGCTCTGACGCCTCAGCACAGAGCATCCATCTGTCCTGCTGAGCTGGTGGGACACAGTCTGACCCCAGCAAGAATCCTTCCCCCTGTCCCCACCTCCAAAACCGGGGAGGGGAAATTGGGAATGTCATGTCCCATCCCTCTCCTGGTGAGCGGAGCCATGTGGTCGCAGTGCCTTCCACAATTGGGGTCAAATTAGCAATATGCTCCCATGTTTGACTTTTCTCTCCCCTGCCGAGGCTGAAATGGCACCATCTCCAGCAGCTTGTGCAGGTTGATGCCAGGAAAAGTAATTGGAGGTGGTATTTTGTGATTTTGAGATTTTACCCCAATATTGGGCTTTCTGGAGCTGATAAAGCAGTCCCGTGGGCTGGGAAAGGAGTGGCTGGAGGTGGAAAGGAGGGTGCTGAGCTGGATTTGGCTGCTGTGAGCTGCTCCAACCTGTATGCATTTTCCTAAGGACTTCCAGACACAACCTGGGCTCCCAGCAGTCAGACCAAGCTATATCCCAGCTAAAAATCCCTGACAAATTCCTGGATGAGAGAGCCAGCCTAGTGCTGAGCCAGCAGTAACAGCACTGCCCAACGCAGCCCGCTGTGGAGGATTTGTCAGGCTCCAAAGCATCCCAACCCCACATTCCCCAGGCTAACACACTCCAAGACTGACTAATGCACCTCTGTGGCTCTCTGAGGTGCATAATGCCCATTAGCATCCCAAAACGTGAGCAGAGGGAGACCCCTCTGAAGCAGGAATGTGCTGATGCGGAGAAGCCAATGAGCAGCTCGTTCCTGCTGGGCGATGGAGTCACAGCACTCGAAAGGAGCTGTTGTCAATAAATTCTTGTCGCTGGGAAGTCAGTGTTGAGGCTGACCTTTGGAAAGCTGCCGGGGCTCTCTGAAGGTGCAGGGGAGCAGCTGCTGGTGGGGACAGAGAGATGCCATTTCCAACAATGGATGGCAGCTCTGGGGATAAATACGTTTCCCGCTGTTCAATATCTGTCAGGTGACCTGGAATTCATGTCTGGGAAGGGGTTTTGTGGTGAGACACAGACCCCAAACGCCTGCAAACAACCTCTTCCCAAGCGTGAAGTGTGCTCCCCCACAAATTTCCTGTTGTCTCCTAAGATATCCTGGTTAGCTGGTCCCCAAGAGCAGCCATCCTGGAATGCCTCCTTCCTCTTCCAAGGCCAAGACGTTGCCATCATCTTCTCTGAAGACACAGCTTTGATAATTGAATTTTATCCATACAAAGCTGGCACATCTCAGACCCCACCAGGGATGCTCTCCATCATCCCAGATTTGGCCACTGTACCCTCATCCAGCTCTTCTCACCCCTTCCATGGTGTGGAATGCTCCAGGCACCCTCAGTGCTGCCCCTCACCAGCCGTGTTTTCCAGGAGCTGGCAGCATGGATTGGCAGGATGTGTGTGGATGGTCTCACTGTGGAGGTGAGACAGGGACCGTGGGAATGTGAAAGTTCTTACAGGTGATGGTGGGATGATGGGATGGTAGGATGGAAATCCCACCTCTGTGTCTGGGTGAGCAGCCTGGCAGAAAACTCTCAAGCATTCCATGAGAAGCCAGGATCTCTGCTCCAAACCACAACCCTCTGCTCCTCTGGATGACATCCAGATGATGCCAAAGCCACCAAGAGCTCCAGTGGAAACCCAATTTGTCTTCCCATGGCACCAACCTCCAAATCACAACTGGAACCATCCCAACTCTGAGGCTCTGCCTGCAGCTCCTTCGATTTGAGGTGAGATGCTGGGGATGGAAAATCCTGAGGTGAGGATGGGAATGGAGATGGGACAGAGATAGCTCTTCAGAGCTGCCACCCTCTCTCCAAACCTCTCATCAAGGCTGGATCTGGGTTTTGTTCCTTGTGCATGTTGTCCCAAGGCTCTGGATCATGTCCTCAGCAGCTGGAAAAAGCAGCATCATTCTTGCCATCATGCATCCATCGCTTTCCCACGGATTTTGTCACATGCTCGTATTCCCAGGAAATCCTCTTTGGAGACAGGGCACAGGCATGGTATTTGGGAGAGGCTGCTCCCCGTCTCGGAGTGGAGAAAGGCCAGGCTGGTTAACCATGGTGACAAATGTTCAGCTGTCTTCCTTCAGCATTTGTGTTCCCCAGGGATGTCACTGCAGGGAGGGAATGCGGCTGCTTTTCCCAGGGAGGAGGAATCCCCTCCAGCCCTTGGCTCCAAATCCTTGGACAGGTTTGGATGTGGCCACAAGCCCAGTCGATCTAATTACTGCACCCACCAGCGTCTGCTCCCATCTGCAAACCAAAAATCCTCTCCGTAAAGTGAATTTGGGTCCAGTCTGGATGCTGCATCCCTGGGGAGCCACCGCAGACAGGGGCTGGCTGGTGTGGGGGCTTTGGAGCGATTGCCCAGGGGGGTCAGCAAAAAGGGGTCTGCGTGTGATGAATTATTCACATGGGTGTCACTAAGTGCAGAATTAATCCTTTTGCTTCCAGCTGGCTGCTGCACTAAATTATCACTCGCAGTCATGCGGGAAAACGCTGCAGAATTCATTTAGCTGATTATTGTTTTGATCTGGGAGCTGTAATTTTTTTTTTCTCCTCTTCCTCAACCTCTCCCATTCCCCTGCTCGAGCCCTTCCTCCTTAATGTATGTAAGAGCTGGGAGCAGAAACAAAAGCAGGAAAGCCAGAGCAAGCCTTGGGCTCTGGATAATTCATCCAGCATCGACCCAGGCAGACAGACCTGGAGCGAGGCGGATCAGTGAGCGAGTTCCTACTGAGCAGGTTCTGCTCCTTGTTTCTTGCCTGGGGTCAAGATTTTCTGAGGAAGATGCTTCAGCTGGCTGGCTGTGATCTGCAGCACCCCGAAACCAGCAGGTAGGGGAGGTGTTGCTGCAGTTGCAAGGGCAGAGACTCTCCCACTTTGGGGAGCCTTAGACTTCAAGACATGCTTGAAGCCTTAACTTCCAGCTCATCAGCTCATGGATTAGTCCTGAGCTCGGCTTTGTGACAGCGGGAAGGGATCAAATGGAGGCAAAGAGACACAGTCAATACAGGACAGAGGCGAACCTTCCATGCGTTGGGCCTTTGTACCAGGAATGTCCTTGTGGTGTGAGGACCCACAGCATCCCTGCCCATGCCTGGATTCCAGAAGCTCCAACATCCCTCCTCATCCCTGGAGTTTTAGGAGTCCCAGGATCCCTGCTCATCCTTGGGGTGTGAGGACCGCCAGCAACGCTGCCCACTTCCAGGTGCAAGGAGCTGCAGCATCCTTGTCCATCCTTCTCCACAATTTCTCACCCCACATCTCTCCCTGCAGAGGAGAGCAAACTCACTGAGCTTGTCTCCGTTCCTTTCTTGTTTTTCATTTATCTCAGGGAGCTGAAAATGGATAACCCAGATTGGTTGGGCTCTTTATACCAAACAGCAGCTGAATAAACCCAAGGTGCCATCTGGTACCCGACACACTTGGAGCTGGGTGCAAATTTTGGCTGCTCTGTGACCTCTGCAGGAATTTCAGCAGCTCCTACCAGGGGTCTGGATGCCCAGAGCTTGGTTTCAGGTGCTCACACCAACCCTTCATATAGGGAAAATATCCTCAGTGACAGGGTTTTCCATGGATAAGGGGCTACCCACAAACTGAAACCATACTGTCTCAAACTTCTACACTTGTAAAAGCCACAGGGAAAGGTTTTGGAGTACCTGCTCTATTAAAAACCAACAACCCCAACACCAGGAATGAGCAAAGAGTTGTGTTATCCCAGGAAAAAGGCAGTGTTGGGTTGCAGCCTCCTGGTAAAGGCACTGAAACCCCCAGGTTTGCCCCCCATCCAACCTGTTTTGCCCCATCTTCATCCTCTTGACCTCCCCCTCTGGAACCCACTGGAGACAAAAAGACTGGTCATCTCAGGGAGACAAAGAAATCAAAGACTTCAGCAAAACACTGATTTGTTTTCTTAGGAATTTAACCTCGGGCATTCTAAAGAGAAAAAAAAAAAAAAACAAAAAAAAACCCCAAAAAAACCCCAAACACAAAACCCCCCACAAACAAACAATGAAACCCACACACAAACAAAAAAAAAATCCAGGTTTTTCAGGGTTTTTTCCAGGGGAAAAACCTGCTGCCAACTTTCTCCATCTTGGTACTGGCCTGGGCCTCAAGGCAGTACTCCTGTTTTCCCTTCACTCCAAATTTTTCTTTTTGACCCCTAATTTTGTGTCTTGCACAAAAAACATCCATTTGACCACACAGTAGGCAGCGGTGAAGCCATATGCGGGGTCAGCAGGATGCATTCCCAGGGGATTCTGAGCTTCATCTACGGGCTGGAAAACACACACTGGAGGCATCTTTATTACTAAGGGATTTATTTATTTATAACCAGCCTTATTTTATGCTTTGTTTTGGCACAACCCCACCTTGCTCAGCCCGTTAATTTGGCACTTGGGACCTTCAGGGTCAGCTCCAGCCTCTGCTACCACTTTGCTGAGTGCCCTTGGTCGTGTCACCAGCATAGGGGACTGAGGATGTGCTGGCACACTGTGACAGCCTCTGACAAAAGGGGAAAAGCTGGTGCCAGGGTTGTTTTTTTTTCCAGGTAAGGAAAAAAATCAACAGGCTGGCTATTTCACTGCTTAAACAGCCTGAATTGATGTGATTGCTGCCATTCCAAACCTGGAGCAGATAGGTGCCTGCTGTAAATTGACGCAGCATCAGGGTGTAAATTGTCACCGTGCCAGACAGGCCATCAAACCCCCTTGGGACTGACCAAAAAAGTAGGTTTACAATTAGCTGTGGAGTGGGGAATTGCCATGTGTTTCCCGATATTTCAGCCTAGTTTGTACTCCGTGAGCCCTGGAATTGGATTTCACTTGCATCTATGTCCCAAATCAGGATGTAGATGCAGGTGAAAGGTTTGTTTTGGGAGAATCATAAAATAATGGAATGGTTAGGGTTGGAAGGGACCTCAAAGAACATCCAGTTCCACCCTGTACCATGGGCAGGGACACCTTCCACTGTCTCAAGTTGCTCCAAACCCCATCCAACCTGTCCTTGGACAGTTCCAGGGCTGGAGCAGCCACAGCTTCTCTGGCCAACCTGTGCCAGGGCCTGCCCCACCTTCACAGGGAAGAATTTTTTCCTAATCTAATTTTTTTCCTGATAAAAATTGTATTCAGCCCTATCCCGCTGAGCATCTTCTCTTGGTGAGCCAGCAGAGCCCCCAAAATCTTTTGGCACAGCCAAACTGCTGGCAGATGTTGATTGACACCTGCCAATCAAACACATCCCCCACTCCTCTTGTTGTGGGGAGGATTACAAGCGGCGTAAGCTCGGCCAGGAAGAGCCGAGCCGAGCCAAGCAAGGAATGTCTTTGTTAAGGCAAGTGGGTTGGTTTCCACTGCCCGTCCCGGGGGAGCGTTCAGGGCAGCGCTAATTGAATTAAGAGCACGCGTGCTCGGGCTCCGCCGGCCCTCGGTGGCTGTGGCCGTCGGTCCAGCGCGGCGGCAGCAGCTGCTCGCCAGCCTCTGTAATTGCAGCCAGAGCCTAAACTGTTGCATTTTGCATGATGCTGCCCCCTCGGGAAGGGGAGGAGTGGTGGGGCGGGAGGCGACTTCAGCTCAGCTTTGATGCTGAAGGAGCTCGGCTGAGATCGGGGCCGGCATCAGAATGGAACCCGACGGCTCAGGGGATGCTGCTGCTGATGGTGTTAATGAGGCAGCGATGGGGAAGGGCACGGGGCGCCCCCGGACACCTCCTGCTGCAGAGGAGAGATGCTCCCACCCTTGTTATCCACACTAATGAGGTGAGGCCGGGGGAAAGGCACGGAGAAAAACCCAGAGGCCACTTTGCCACTCCCCATGCCTGTGGCCAATTTGGAGAGGGCATCCGGGCTGATTGCTCAGCTGGTGGAGGCAGGAGCGCAGCTGGGAGGTAGGGAGTGAGGGTTTGCCAGGTGGGTGCAGGGATACCATGGCTTGGTGCACAAATCCCAGGGCCGAGGCAGGTCCTCATCACCCTGGGAGGCAGAATGGGCCGGACTGGTGAAGCTCCCTGTCTCTGACCTTGCCATTTAGGTGGCCGTGAGGAGCACGTGGACTCCATCGTTTATTCCATTAGATCCGGCTTCCCCTTCTAACCGGATTAGAGGAGAGTCTATAAAAGCCAGGCTGGCGGGAGGAGAGCAGGATGCACAGAGCCAGGAGTGGGAAATGAGGGGCAGGAAAATCACATTACTGCTGCCAGCAGCATCTGGCAGGGCTCTGGCAGGGGCTGCTGTGCACTACAGGGGCCTTTATCCAGGCACCAAGGTGTGTGCAGCACCGGACGGCAAAGTGGTTTGCAACATCCCATTGCACCTGCAGGACCTGGATACTCACCTCCCATCCACCTGAAGGCTGAGGATGGGTATAGGTCTACTATTCCCACCACCCCAGGCACAGGATTGCTTCCTTGTCCTTCTCCTCCTCCTTCTCCCCTTGTCACCCCAGGGATCCCCTCTCTACCCAAAACTCCCCTTGAGCCTTCTTTTTGACCAACCCACAGCTCTTCCTCATCACTCCAGTGGCATTTGGGGATGTGGAGGGTGGACATGAAGCGGGTGCAGCTCAGCCCAGGTGCCCCCTCCTCACCCCTGTCGCTGTATCCATCCATCCATCCATCCATCCCTCCATCCATCCATCCATCCATCCATCCATCCATCCATCCATCCCACAGACCATTGTCTCTCCCTCTCCAGAGACCAGTGGCATTCCTGATGCTGTCAGACAGCCATGCCCTCCCCACCCTGGACCCTGTCACTCTCAGTACCCTTGGGAGCAGTGAAGAGCCACTGGCAACCCCCCTGTATCCACTTTATGGCCAGGTAAGGCCCCGTGAGAGCACTCAGCAATGCTCTGACAGCACCCTGCCCATGGCATCCAGCCTCCACAAAGCCACCCACATAAATGCCAGTTTTTAATCTCTTTTTCAATGTATTAATTGCTGGGAGTGGCTGCTTTTATCCACAGCCTGGTTGTAGCAATAATTTCTTGTGTTGTGTGGAACATCCCTGGTACCTGACTGTTTTGGGGTGGCACAGAGACTGGAGGGAGTACGTCATCCCATCACCTTGCTGAGAGCAGGACTGCGATGCACCAGCTTTGATCTAATTACTCAATCCCAAATTAATTTAGCAAATTCTCTCCTATTATCACTGCATTACATTAGAGACCCCAGGCACCTCCAGCTCATGCCTTTTGGGTCCAGGTAAAAGTAAAATCTAGCTGTTCCCCTCCTCCAGACCTTTGTACTCCTCCAGACAAACGGAGCTCTTGGATGAACTTACACCCAGCCCTCATGGTCCTCGTATCTTCCTGTACTTTAGCTGTTTGGCTTTAAAAATAGCAGGTTGCTCAAGCCCAGTTCTGCTTATTAAATACCTGGGAGGGAAGGGGTGAAGGGGGCCCATTATTTCCAAAACCCCACTTTTTTCCACATCAGTGGCTTCCCAGACCCCCCCTTCAACCTGAAATTCAGTCAGCAAGGCAAGAACAAAATTAGCAATAAAATAACCACCATAAAGAAAAGAATAATACTAGAGCAAACCTATTTGTTTTTCCTCCAGCTGTTTTAATTCTTCTGATCCACTGAGCTTTATGACTTCCCTTTCCACAGCTTCTTTATGCCTAACCTAATAGAAACCCATAATGGGGCGTGTGGAGGCAGGTACCACAGCACATCTTAAATGCCACTGGGATGTGATCTCCAAATTTGATTGATGTCATTACTCCAGGGAGAACCCCCAACACCTTCCAGAGCTGTACAGGATCCAACCCTGGCATCAGTACCTCCTCTGTGCCATGTGTTTCCACCCCTGGAATTGCTGTTTGCTTGCACTAATGCTCCAAGCAGCCTCCAATCCAGCTCACTGCATCCTCAGGAGAGCATCCTTGTGAGGATGAGAAGGAACTGGTCTCAAGACTGTTTCCAGCACCCAATTTTAATGCCCAGGTGGAGCAACTGGAGCCCAGATAGGTTTTTCACAAGCCCTGGGCAACCCTGCACGAGTATTTTCTCTTTTTCTGGCTAAAAACACATTGTTGGGAGGATTAACACTTCCTTCCACCCCCACCCCCGCACCCCTAACCTTTGACTGCCGTTTTCTTTCCTTTGTTTTTTGTTTTTGGTGGGTTTTTTTTCTTCCCCCTAAAGCACAAATTATTTTCACTCAGCTTGCACTGCGGCGCGGGGGATTTGCTTGGAAAACCCATCTCCTGACAGCCCCGGGAATCGGGGCTGACACCCTACTAATGGAGCGTGTGTGCGGGAGGGAGCCGGGACATGACAGCCCCTCCAGCGGCGGGGTTTGGAGGGCTGGGGGGGAACACTCGGCTGATCACAGTCCTGTCACTTCTTCCCACTCTGCTCGGGCTGATCAAAACCCGGATCCTCATCCCTACCCTGCGGCTTTGGAGGTCCTGCTCTAGATCTGCTCGTTAATGCCCTCATTAAAAAGTGGGAAAACAAAGCAATGAGGAATATTATCGGGAATGGGGGAACCCTTCTGCTTTTCCACTCCCACGGGGTGGAAATCCTTTGTGCTGGGACATTAACATTCCCCCCTTCCCGGGCTTACCAAGTTTTCCTGCTGGACGAGCTCTCCGACCTTAGGTTGAGCTTTACGCTGGGCTCAGCCTAACCATGTTTTCCTACCCTTCTGCCCTCTCCTGGAATAGATTTGTGCCTCTCTTACCAGCCGATGAATAATTTACGAGCAGCACTTAACGATTAAGGGGGCGTTTCCTCCAGCCTCCTCAAACATTTGCTTCTCCTTTAAGCCTTTCTTTCCCCACTTCCATCACACATATTTCCCTGACCTGTCGACGCTGGGGGATTTACAAGCCTCGGGGTCTCTTGTGGAGCTGGGAGAAGTAAATGTCGTATTTTTTTTCCGTGCTGGTGTTTTGTTCCCAGCACTGCACATGTGCCATCAGCTCCATCACGTAAGATAAGAGCCCAGATGTGCAGGCAGTCCCCCAAAACATCTCACAGAAGAGGCAGCCATGGTGGGGGGGTGGGTTTTCTTGCTTCCCACCAGCGTCGAGGTCTCTTTGATGCACTCAGGAAGAGGGGACTTTTGCACACGCTGAGTGGGGTTACTGCCTTGGTGAGCTGGGAGGGGACCCACAGCAAGGTGTGGAATTGCTGGGCCAGCAGCTCCTTTGAGCTGATGCCTGTAAAGTGTTCTGCTGGCAAAGGGAGAGGGGGTGCAAGGGGTAAGGAGCGTGAGGGGAGAAGGAGATGCGGAGGATAAGGATGCTTTAAGGGGTGAGGGTGCTGTGTGGGAAACCAAGGATTCAAAGGATGAGGGTGCTGCAAGGAAAAGGATGATTCACAGGGAGAAAGTGCAGGAAGGGTGAGGGTGCAGCAAGAGCAGAGGGTGCTGTGAGGAGTGAAAGTGCTGCAAAGGGTAAAGGTGCCGTGGGCCCAAGGGGGAGGGGACAGATGAGGATGCTGCAAGGAAAAAGGGTGGTGCAGGGGGAGAGAATGCTGTAAGGGACAAGGATGCTGTGAGGAAAAAGAGAGGATATGAAGGATGAGGATACTGCAAGGAAATAGGATGGGGCGTGGGGAGAAGGTGCAGGAAGGGGTGAGGATGATGAGAGGAGAGAGGGTGCTGTGAGAGGAGAGGGTGCTGTGAGGGGTGAGGGTGCTGTGGAGGGTGAAAAGGCTGCAAAAGGCAAGGATGCTGCAAGGGGAAGGGGGATACAAAAGATGAGGATACTGCAAGGACAAAGGATGGTGCATGAGGAATGGGCGCACAAGGTGTGAAGATGCTGAAGGGGAAGGGGATTGTGTGAGGTGTGAGGGTGCTGCAAGGGGACAGGGGGACTTGAGGAATGCAGATGCTGCAAGGGAAAAGGCTGGTGCCTGGGGAGTGGGTGCTGTGAGGGACAAGGGTTCTATAAAGGGAAAGGGTGCTGTGAGGGGAGCGGGGAATGTGACAGACAATGATGCTCCAAGGAAAGAGGATGGTGCAAGGGGAGAGGGTGCAGTGGGGGACAGGGAACTGTAGAGGGAAAAAGGCGATACGAGGGGAAAGGAGGATGTGAAGGATGAGGAGTCAGTAAGGGTAAAGGATGTTGCACCCCATTACTCACTCTCTGTGAGGGGAGAGGGTGCTGCAAGGGCTGAGGGTGCTCTGAGGGACAAGGGTGCTGTGAGGGCTGAGAGTGTCGTGACGTCTGAGGGGGCACAGGGGTGTGAAGGATGAGGATGCTGCAAGGGAAGAGGATGGTGCAAGAGGAGGAGAAGGTGCTGTTGGGGTTGAGAGTGCTGCAGAGGCTGAAGAAGCTGCGCAGGACGAAGGTACTGTGGGGCCGAGGGCGCCGACGGCCGCCCGTCCGTGCGGGGCTCCAGCCCCATCTAGCGACAGCCCCGGCTTCCCACCGGGGAGGGGGACACCCGCCATCCCGGGTACCACTCCTCCGGAGCCGGGATGCAGCCCCTGGGGATGGGGATGCCTCGCTTTGCCCTGCCCGGGGATGCCCGGGGGTGTTTGCCGGGACCTGGGCACCCGTGCGTGTCCCAGCACCCGCGGCTCAGTGCTGGGTGGGAACGGGAGGGCGGAAAATCCCCAGCAGGATTAAACCAGTTAATAAGACAAGCCCATAAATGAGTTTATGTGAGCCCAGAGGTCTCCACCCCTGGGCTGCCTCCAGGGACAGCGGCGGGGTTAAGGTCTTTACAGCAGAAACTGCCAGCCGCCCTAAATCCACCTGCAAGATCCCCGCTGGGCACGGGGAGAGTAAACGCAACGGGATAAAGTGTTTTCTTGGAGAGAAGGTGGGATGGCAAGGACGGGATCAGAGGGACATGGCCTTTGGAGAGCAGCAGAGGGTGCTGGAGAGGCAGGGACCCAAGGGTGAAGGGCTGGGGGAGGCTGGGTGTGGGCTGAGGGGGTTGAAAATTATTCAAGTTCCTCAGCTGCGTTGCATGAGGGGAGTTTTGGTGATGCAGGTTGTGGGCAAGGACGGAAAACGGGTGGGCTTTGCATGGGCTTCTCCTGCTTGGGTCTGGGTGGCTGAAGGGGTAGCTGTGGGGTAGAGACTGGGGACACCAGCACTGAGCCAGAGCACGGGAAAAGAGAAGACTCTCTCCAAAATACCATTTTTATGTGTTTGGGGGTGCATAGGTGAGAATATGTGTCCCCTTGTGTGTCCTGCTCCAACCTAGCCCAGCAGTGCTACTAAACCCCTGGTGAACATGGCACAGAGGGACTCATCCAACCTTGTTTAGGGACTTCTCAGCCTTTCCTTGTCCTAAGGCACTTAAAAAGTGTGGGGATAGGGGAGGGCATTTAACTGGGATCCCATGTAAATATTTTTGAATATATGTTAGGATAACTCTCTCTTTATGGATCTGCCAAGTGCTGTCACATCTCCCACACTGGGGATTTTTGGTGATATTTCTTCATTTCTTCACCTCCCCAGGGTTTATTTTAAAACACAAATGAGGATGTTTTCCTAGGAGGACAATAACCCACAAGGACTCAGTGGGAACCCAGAGTAACAGCTGGAATCTGTTTCCCTCACTTTTTGATCTCAGGAGGGGGATTTTTTAGGTCTTGCCCCCGTTTGTGGTCATAGGTGAGCAGCAGCACTGGTGAATGCTCTGATCCATGCTGGAAGGAGAAACCTAACCTAGTAGGATCTTTCCCACTGACCACCACCAGGAGCAGGACATCACTTAGGGACATTATTCTCACTGTCCCCCATCCCTCCTGAAATCAGCAGAATGAGGGAAGAAACAGTTTCTCAGAAGCCAGGAGCTGACTCAGCCAGCAATTGCTCTCAAAAGTTATCCCATCTCTTCCTAGCTGCATATATTTTTCCCTTTTTGTCTTCCTTTTTTTTTTTATTCCTTTCTTTCATTTTCTTTGAGGAAAGTAAACCAGCAGCGACTCGCAGAGGATTCACAGTCCCTGCTGGTGGCACAGCTGCTTCCTTGAGCCTTATCTTGAAGAAGCAGGCGGGAGGGTGGGAGCCTGTGGAGCAGCCACCTCTCCTTGGAGCATCTCCCCTCCCCAAGCTACCCGGTGTAATCCAGAGGCTTTTATATCCTTGTAAAACACGGTATCAACAGCCAGCAGCTGGGCCTGGAGCTGGAAAGAGATGGCAATCGCCCACCCTAAACTCATCCTCGAGGTCGGGAAGGGAGTAGAAGATGTGGTGTCTCTATTAAATGGGACGTGGCACAGATTAAACACTTTTCAATGCAATCCAATTAACTCCTAAATTGAATTGTAATGCCTTGGCTAATACACCACCCCCTCCCCCCACCGCCCCATCAGCACAAGCCTCTGGTGCTTGGGAAGGGAGTTCAGCCTTGGTTTAACCAGATAAAACTCCATTTTTTTGCTGCCTTTCACATCCTGCAAGGTGTGAGGGGAGCAGCCAGGCTAAAAATGCCTATTTCCCCTGGGAATTGGAGTTCCCCATAAAAACACTGTGATTTTAGAAGCAGAGGGGAAAAACATTTTCCCCACTGATCCAGCCGCAGAGATGTCCTGAGGATGGTTTGGGTACCCAGGAACATCAGGGACCTGACATCACACCCAGCTCCATCCATACCTGCATCCCAAAGGAATATGTGAGGTTGACGGACACCAGCAAAAGCAAAGGAAGACATCACCATCTCCTGATGGTTTCATGAGCTTTTGTTACAGAAAAGAGAGGAAAATGGATTTTTTTTTCCTTTCTGATCTTCCTAAGCCACTGCAGCAACTTTTTTTTCCCCCTCAGATATGTAAATCCCAGCTTATCCCATCTTCCTAACAATTAAGGAATTAGGCTTAATACTCATCCGTGGATGTGTTATCTATTGAGCTGGAGGGAGGCTGTGCTGCAGCAGAGGTTGGGGCTCAAATGCCTCCATGCTCATATGTGTAACAAGTTGTCCCCTCCTCAGACAGGGATTTGACCCAGACATGCCATGTGGATGCAGAATCCTCTGACACATCCTATTTTTGGTCATTCTTGGATCTTTCTGCCTCCTGCAGAGGTTTATTTCTAGACCCCCATCTTGCTTCGCTCCTGACTGCTCCATCTAGAGATGAATTGATTCCAGCAGTCGAACCTAATCAGATACATCAAAGTATCTCAGAGCAATTTGTTAAGCAAATATAAAAAAAACCCTTGGCCTAAGCAAATATGGGAAGCAGGGGGGTGGCTCATCCAACGATGAAAGGCTCCAAAGGCAGGAGAAGCTTCAGAGGCTTGGAAATGATGAGGGGAAAAAAAATATTAACAAATAAATAGCGAGTGCCAAGAGTTTCAAAGCTTCCATCGTTTCAGACATGGATTCCCAGCCTTTCATCCCGGACCCCTGTGGGAGGGAGAGATGCAGTGATCTCCAGATGGATTCGAGATAGGAGATGTAGGGAAAAATATCTTCAAATACCTTTAACCGTGTCCCTGGGGTGATGCTGCCTGCCAGGATGGTGGGATTCTGAGCAGTGTTGGGCTGGGAATACAGGCTGGGGGTGCTTTTCCAGGCTCCGCAGGTCAAGTTTGAGCCTGAAAAAGCTGTAGTGGAAGGCAGCCCAGGCAAGGCAAGTACATTATTGATGGAGCAGATAATTGGACTCTTCCCACCATCTCCTTGATGAAAAATTGATGGCATGGGATGAGGCAGCGTAGGGCTCCATCGACTTACACCAGCCCCTTTGTTCCCTCACAAACACTGGAGCAGAGGTGGATGTGGGATGCTACAGCAGGTGGGAGACACACAGGAGTCTCTGTGGGTGCCCTGAAAGGGGGACAGGCTGAGGGACAAGTTGGGACAAGAATCATGTGCCTTAAAACACTTTAAGTTCAGTCTCGGGATGAAAGTGGGGTTTGCTCAGTGAATTATCCAGTGAATTATTCCCACGCCAAACTCCACGGTGGAGCTGAAGCCTGATGTCACCCAGCATCTCCCAGACGTGGGTCCTCCAAAGTTAATTGTTTGAAACATCAGAGGATCATGCTGGGAAGGCAGAGCATTTGTATGCATGGAAATGAGGCACTGTCATCACTGGAGCCACCCAGGTGTGCTGGGATCCAGTGGTGGCCACCGCTGGGTGACCTCCTTGGCTCTGCACCTCTGGGAGCAGGGAATGAGGTAAAAAACCCCAAAACCGGTATGGGAATGAGAAGGGAGGGCTGGAAGCAGCAAGGGGCTGGGAGCTCCACAAGTTCTGATGGCTTTGGAAGTGGCAATGGGATGTTAAAGGGGAAGAGATGTGGATGTGCAGGGCACCTCTCTGCCCCTGAAGTTCTCCCGTTTGGCTGCAGGCGGGGGACTTGAGCCTCTGGGCTCCTGCAGGGAGGAGTTGCTAAGAGGCGAGTTGTGTTGTGTCAACAGGTGGCAGCATGTCAGAAGCTCCATCGGGAGCCACCTCAATCCTTCGGCCAGTGAAAAGAACCTGAGAGAACCAGCCTTGCCTCATGCTGCAGCCCCCCAACACCACTGCGAGTCCCCTCACCACAGCTCGGGTGGTGGCACAGGAACAGCAGGTTTGCCCAGAGGTGGTTTGGTTGGGGCAGGAGGAGCCTGGCAACCTGCCTTGGGCAGGGCTGACTGTGGAAATGGGGTGCTGGGGGGACTGGGACGCCCCAGGAGCAGGAATGGTGGTCTGCCACAGACCCTTCTCCACCACTGTGAGTGCCAGGAGCAATGGGTGGGAATGGGGATGTCATCTCGTGTCACCAAAGGAGTGGAGGACCCAGAGCCCCCTGTTACACCCTCGCAAGAGTGCCTGGCTCAACAGTCCTGCTGTGGAATGATGCTCATGGAGATGCTTCCACATTTTACATGTAGTGGTGGCACTTGGGGATGTGATTTAGTGCCGAGCTTGGCAGTGCTGGGTGGATGGATCTGATGGTCTTAAATGGCTTCATGATTCAAAGTCAGGGATTTCTAAGTGTCCCCATCCTTGGGAGAAGGTGTTCCAGCCCTCTGGCCACACCACATATCCAAGCCCCACAGCAGGATGTTCGAAGCATCGCAGCCAGTCATGTCAGAGGTTTTGGGGCAGAGCTGGATCCTGATCCCAATGCAACAATGACAAAGGTGTTTTGCTCCAGGTGAAGGCCCAGAGAGCTGCTCTCAGCTGTGGGAAAGGGGATGAAGGAGATTGTTCCTCCCCAACCTGCTCCTCATCCTCACCCTCTGCTCTGATGTCTCCTGCCAGCCCCACCACAATGATGTGTCCCTCCCAGCAGCTGATGCTGTGGCGAGTATCCTGCCTGTGAAACAGCCATTCCCACATGGAGACCAGAGGTATGGGGACCACCGTGGTTTTGGCTCCTTCTTCTCATCCTCCTTGTGGTGCTTTTCTCCTTCCTCCATTCTCCCTGTGTTGTTCCCAGCAGCTTCTGCTGCTGATCCTACTCTTCATCTCCTCCAGCCTCCCACCCTTCTGGCACTCCCATCCACCCCAGCGCCCCAAAGAGGCTCCTGTCTCACATGGACAGTTCTTTGGCCAAGGTTTTGCCAGCGTTTCACAGTGTCTCCCCCACTCTTGGCTCCGCAGGTCCCAGAAGATCTTTGGAGATCACCAGGAGCTGGTGAGTGCCAGGGAGATGGGAGGAACAGGGGTGGAGGGATAGCAGTGTCTCCAAGGCGAGGCCTGACTCCCATGGAGGACCAAATCCAGTGAAGGTCTGGGAGGGGGTAGGGGGAGCAGCCCTTGAGCTTGGCTGGAGGGTCCTTTGTCTTGGGAAGTACCCAAAGGCTGAACGAAACAGCTCTCAGGCACATGGGGAGGAAGCAGTGGAGGCTCTGGCTGCATCTGCATCCCCTTCACCCCCTTCCCCCCCTTCCCAAGGCTCTGTGATGCTGATGCAGCCCCTTCCCACACCCCTGGCCCCACCACGGGCTGCTGGCCAAGGCCAGTCCCAAGGCTGGGAGCAGAAGGCCAGGGGAGCTGGAGGCACACAACTCACTCAAGCCAAGGTCCCTGCTGCCAGGATCCTCCCAGAGTGGCAGGGAGGGATTCAGAAAAGATAGAAATGCTTAGGAAATTTTATCCCCCCAGCATCACCTGGCTAGGCATTCCCCAATCACACAGGTGCTGAAAAGCCCCACCTTCATCTGTTTAAAAACAGTAATCTTTCTGTTATTCTTCACCTCATTCCTTCTTTTAAAGACCTGTAAAGTCCCAAAAGGCTCAGAGCTTGGGGATGACTCCCAGATCCAACACTGCTTCACCCCACATCCTTGGGAGATTCCCTCAAGGGGGTTGTAGGAAAAGATGGGGAAATGGAGTAGCCTATTGGATGGAAGGAGAGGTGGATGGATGGAGAGGAGAAGGTTTGAAAGGACAGAGTGGATGGTTGGAGAAGAAAACATGGATGGATGGATGGATGGATGGATGGATGGATGGATGGATGGATGGATGGATAAGAGAAGGATTAATACACAGTTGCATGGAGGGATGGATGGGAAAAGGAAGGATGGATGGCTGGAGGAATGAAGGATGAGTGGTTGGAGAAGGATGGATGGAGATGAGAAAAATGAATATGTGAATGCATGGATGGATAAATGGATGGGGAAGAGAAGAACAGATGGTTAGAGAAGGATGCGTTGTTGGAGAAGGATGAATGGAGACAAGAAGGATGGCTGGATGGACAAGAGAAGGATGAATACATGAATGAATAGGTGGATAGATGGATGGGGAAGTGAAGGATGGATGGATGGATGGATGGATGGATGGATGGATGGATAGTTACATAAGGGAAAGATGTGAGGTTGGAGAAGGATGGATGAAAGGATGGACAGAGAAGAGAAAAGGATTGAGGCATGAGTGTGTGGATGGATGGACAGATGGAAAAGAGAAGAATAGATAGAAGAGCAAGGGAAGGATGGATGGTGGCAAGAGGAGTGGAAAATCTGGATGTTTCTTAGCTCCTCCAAGGTGGGTCTGACCCTCAAGTCATATGTTGCCTTGGATGTGGGGACAGCCCTGGCTGCCTCCGGGTGCCAGCAGCTCTGCTCTGGGGTGGCAGAAGGTGGACAGCTACCACCTGGCACTGGAGCGGATGGCAGGGGATCTGCTGTCCCTGCGCCGGCACGTCACCAGCCTGGAGGTGGAGAACAGGCACCTGCGGCACAGCCTGGCCCTGCAGGAGCCGCTGGGCCACGCTCTGCTCCACGAGGCTGACCTGGATGTCATGACCCGGGAGGAGCTGCTGGACAGGCTCGGTGCGTGGTGGGGAAGGGGCAGGTGGAAGCTGGGGAGCCACCCTCCCTGGTCCCCTGGCCGGCTGACAGAGACATGGCACGGGCTCTTGCAGTCACCCTCAAGCACAAACTGGTGGCCGGCACGGCAGAGAGGAGGAGACTGAAGGATCGTGTTCAGCAGCTGCAGAATGAGCTGATCCGGGTATGGATGGGAACAGAGGCTGCCTGGGGGATGGAGTTGGGCTGGGAAAGCAGGGGAGCAGCAGGGGGAGCATCACAGGCCCCCCCAAAGCCAAGCAAGTGCCTGAGAGCCCCAGGACCACCCCCACCCCCATGAGGTTCTTCCAAGTGATGCCCCAAGGCTTGAGGCTCAACACAGAGATTTCCAGGGGAATTTCCTCTTCCTCCCTCACAGAAGAATGACAGGGAGAAGGAGCTGGTGCTGCTCCAGCGAGCCCACAGGCTGCAGCAAGCCATGCTGAGGAGGTGCCAGGAGAAGGTGGCCAAGGCAAAGGGCTTGGAGGAGACAGTGCAGCAGCAAGAGAAGGTGAGTCATGGGGCACCAGGCTGGAGTGGGGAGGACAGACTGTGGGCCATGAGGCTCTGTGAAGCAGACAGGATCCTCTGGTCCATCCCCCCTCTCCACAAGATGATCACCACAGCCTGACATTTGGCTGGTGACATGCAGACAACTCTGCTCTCCCCCGCAGGTCATCAAGGTGATGGAGCGGGTGTTGCAGGAGAAACTCGCCGTGGTGGCCAGCAGCATGGAGAAGCTGGCAGGTGGGTGCCAGAGGGAATGAGGACCCTCAGGACTGTTCCATACTCAGCTGCTGGGCTCTCTGGGATGATCAGTAGGTCCTCAGCCCCACCAGCACCCTTCCATTGGACATGGGAGAGGCAAGGGCTTGCTCTAGCCCACATCCGTGCACGGGGAGGCATGCAGGACACGTCCCAGTGTCCCCCATGCCCCCATCCCACAGGTGAAGCCCTCTCCAGGGAGGTGCACTCTGCACTGCTGGCTGAGAACCACCGGCTGCAGGAGGAGCTGGTGAGGGCTCCCCACCCTGCACCCCCCATCACCCCACAGCCCTCAGCCTTGCCGGTGAGACTGGGGAGGGGACAAAGGGTGGGGAGGGGAGGGCAGAGCCGTGACACCCCAGAGCTGGAGGGTCATGTGGGGCCACCACTTAGGTGGCATCTCCAGCTTTGTGGGGCAATAGCCACCCCATGGCTTGACCCCACCGTGAGCAGTGGGAAAAGCACAACTGCTCCCGCTGCTGCTCAGCCTGTGCCCACAGAGTGTTTTGAGGGCCACAGAGAAGCTGTCTCTGCTGGCCAAGCTGGAGGAGGCACAAGCCCGTGGGCGGGTGCTGGAGAGGCAGGTGAGTATCACCCCTCTGTACCCCACTTGATGGTGGGGTGCTTGGAGGGTCAGGCGCCTCTGGCACCCATTTCCTGGGATTAGCCAGCCTGTTTTGGGTCTGTCCCAGCTGGAGAAGGTGGCGAGGAGGTGGGGCCAGGAGAAGCAGGAGCTCAGAACTCGTCTGCTGGAGCAGGAGCATGGCTTCCTCCACTCCTCCGTGAGCACACCGGGGGGACCAAGGACACTCTAAATGGGGGCTCATAGCTGGTGTTCGCTGCCAGGGGGAAGAACTGGGGCTCAGAGCCACGCTTGTGGTTTGGGGAGGGATGCAGGGGTTTTGTCTCTGTGCACACCCTCACACTGGGGGGAATCTGCCTCAGTTTCCCTGCAGAACAAGAGGGAGGGAGGAGGATGGTCCCTAGTGCCCCCAGAATAGCCACCTACCAACCCAGAGCCCTCTCATCCATACCTTAGAAAGAGGGGTCTGGAATTAAAGCTCCCCAAGACCTTTTCCTTTCCCTCACCAGAACCTGACAGCGATTTCCATGCCGGCCCGGAGAAGACCCCACACCCTGCCTCCCCTTGCCTAACCCACCGAGAGAGATGAAGGAAGACATCCAATGCTGGCAAAAAGGAGCCAGTGCTTTTTGACAGGATGCCAAGACAGGGGAAATCAGAGGCAAAGCAGAACATTCGAGGGTGTTGGAGGAGCACAGCCACGGCCCCTGGTGTGGTAGCAAGGGACACCCACACAGCTGGATGGGTGCAGCAGTACCAACCCACCCTCCCACCCCACACTCCCTTGGGGTGGCTCCGGTTTATCTCCCCCGTGGCGTAAGCACAGCCTTGAGCCAAGGCAGGGATGCAGCAAGCCAAGGCTGTGGCCCTGAAAGTGTCCCAGACACCCCCCAAATCCCAACCCCAGGCTGGAGGCTGGCTGGAAGGAGCTGCAAGTGCCTGTTGGGGTGTGGGGGATCTCCCCTAAAGGAGGCAGACTGGGTGTCACCCAGGGTCACACTCCTCATGCCTGGGATTTGAGCGGCCGTAAGGTCAAGTAGATGGGTTTGTCTGGGATCAGAATGAGATCGAATTTGGTCCCAATTTCCACTGCTCTCATGGTTTCAATCTTGAAGTTCTCCAGGATCTGAAATGAAAGGGAACAGAGCAGGTGGGTTGGAAAGGGCTTGGAGCAACCTGGTGTAGCAGAAGGTGTCCCTCCCATGACAGGGGGTTGGAATGAGATTATCCTTAAAGTTCCTACCAACCCAAACCATTCTGTGATTCCACAGAAAGCTTTAGAGGTGCCAACACCCATGTGCCACCTCCCTGGCCCCTCCCAAAGTCCCTGGTGCCCCCAGCAGCAGGATGCTCACCTGCATGAGGAAGAGCTGCATCTCCAGCTCAGCGATGCGGCGCCCCAGGCACTGCCGAGGTCCAAACCCAAAACTCAGCCCCTGGAAGTGCTTGGGGCCAGCTGAGAGCCAGCGCTGGGGCCTGAACTGCTCTGGCTTGGGAAAGACCTCAGGGTCCCGGCCCATGGCGTAGAGACCGACCTGCACCAGCGTCTGCAGGGAGGGATCAGCCCTGTGGGCCCGGGCTCTCCACGTAGCTTTGGTGGGATGCAGGGATGGCACATACAGCCCCCATAGCTCCCTCCCACATGACCCAGGTCCCACAGCCAGGTCGGGGTGAGGAGGGGCCCGGTGGCCATGCTCACCTTGGGGGGTATGCTGTAGTCCTGGAGAACGACCTCTTGAGTGGTGTACCTCTGCAGGGTCACAGCCACGGGGTGCAGCCTGGGGAGACAAGTCCCACACGCTTCATCTTGGGGACAGCCTGGCCTGCCCACACCCCTCCTCGATTCATGACAGTTCAGGGAGGCAAAGGGCTGGGGATGTTTTTCAGTGGGGTCTCCTCCTCACCTGAGTGTCTCCTTGATGGTGGCTTTGAGCAGCGGGATGGTTTTCAGCATCTTCACCCTGTCTCCTGCCGCCTCCCGCTTGGCAGCCAGGACCTCTGCCCGAAGCTGCTCCTGAACCCCTGGGGACCGTGCCAGCTCAAACAGGGCCCACTGCAGCGTCATGGAGGTCTGGAGCAGGGCAGGGGAGCAAGGCTCAGCACCAACCAGGACCTTCTCCCTGCCCAAACACCCCGCCCGCTCTGTACCGTGTCCACCCCTCCTGCCATCATCTCGGTGACGCTGGCCCTGATGTCCTCCAAGGGCAGCTTGTCCCGCATGATGAGGTTGCAGAGGATGCCCATGTACTCCTTGGTGCTCTTGCGTTGCAGCCGTAGGTCCCGGTAGACATTTTGAATGCATTTGTCCGCTGAGGAGACAAGAAGGCAGGGAGTGGTCTTCCTACCCCAGGGACGTGGTGGAGGAGGAAGGCACCCGAGGACATTGTTGCCTCAGGGGCAGACACCCTGCAGGAGGGTTATTGCAGGTGCCCAAAGCTCTCTGAGAGAGCTGCTCCCCTCAACATGCTGCCCATCATTTGCCTTTCCTCACTCTGGGATGGCTCCCCCCAGCTCCATTCCACAGGCTCCAGATGTGGAATCTCTTCCTGACCTTGGTGGTTGGACCCAGGAGAAGGGGTCTCCATGTTGGTGACATGAGGTTGCACTATAGAGTCAAGCCCTCACAGGGACCTGGGATGACACGGGGAGGTGCAGGCAGGAGGAACACTCACCCTGGGAGAAGATTGCATCCCAGGCCTGCACATGGTCCCTCCATATCTTGGTGTTGAGGTGACGGAGGAGAGCGGGTGGCAGATAGAGCATGGGCGACGTGGTGTGGAACATCAGGGTCACAGCATCGATGAAACGCTGCGCATCAGGGTCCACAAAGTCCTGCAGCAGCCCCAGCCGCTCCCCATACAGCACATGGCACACAGCTGCAAGGACAGCATCTGTGAGGGCACCCATCCCTTTCCACCATTCCATGGACAGTTCCAGCTTTTCCAAGACCTAGCTTGGCCTCCTGGTTGTTCAGGGTCGTAAAGGGTTGGGCTGGGCGGGGTTGGCCACCAGCTGATGACCAGCAAATGATTAAAGAGTCTTTTATCAAGCGTTGAGTTGTTCTACACTTGTCTGGAGAGAGAACGTCCTGCCTGAAGAGAGGACACCCTTCTACACGCTTTGGCTTTGGGGGAGTTGCTGGTTAGCCCATCGCTGAGGATGAAGCTCGGGGAAAAGGGTGGGTTTTGGGGGGGACACACATCTCGAGGCTCACGCCCCTGGCACTCACACTCCAGGGCAAAGCGGAAGAGTTCGTGGGTGAAGTCAGCAGTCCAGTGCTCCCGGCCACTCTTCTCCACCTGGGCTTGTGCCCGCCGGATAAAATCCTCCCCCACCTGGCTCAGCAGAGGCACAAACCTCTCCACCACCTGTGGCGACAGCACCTCCTTGTTCAGCATCAGGCGGTCCGAGCGCCAGGCCTCCCCCGTCCTGCAGGACACCAAAGCACAGGTCAGAGGTGTCTCCCCTATCCAGGAGATGCCAAAAAGCACCTCCAAAGCACGGGACCAACCAGTGTCCCCATCACCCTTTTGACGTTCCAGCTTCTCCCCACTCCATGTGCTGGGGCTATGGCATTAGGACCTGGGAGCTCTGTTTGGGGGGACCCCCCGACTCACTTGAGGAGCACACCGTAGGGCTTGTTGCGGAAGTCACGATATGCCACCCAGGGGGGTACACTGAAGCGCTCTGGCAGTGTCCCCTCTGCCTGGAAGAGGGTGGCAGCGTCCTGGGGACTGATGATATTCACACTCTCATAGGAACCCAGCTTCTCCCTGAGGGGGTGAAGAGCAGCGTCAGCCCTGCACTCTGACCCTCAGACCTCCCAAATCAACCAGCTGCCCCCTTGTGTGCCCTAAAATCCTGCTGGAAGCTCCCATCCTGGGGAATGCAGCAGCTCAGCACCAGGATTAGCCCTCAGGACTCGGGCGGGAATAGGGTGCAGTGCTGAAATCAAATCCCCCTCCCACCCCCAGATCCTCCTCTGATTCAGACGCTGCGGAAAGCAGGAAGGGCAGAATCCTCTCCAGATTCATCACCCCATCTTCCCGATATTCTGCATCCACAAGGCACTGCCACATGGTCCCTGTCCCCTCCCAGAGCACAGGGTCCGTCCCTTCCTGCTCCAGGTTTCTGGTCCTCTTCCAGAGAACTACTCCCTCCAGTTCCCCATCCCCTCTCATGGCACCAGCTCTGTCCCCTCCTGCCCCCATGTCCCTGTCCCCTCTCAGGGCACCAGCTCTGTCCCCTCCTGCCCCCATGTCCCTGTCCCCTCTCAGGGCACCAGCTCTGTCCCCTCCTGCCCCCCTCTTGCCCATCGATGTGGCATCAAGCCCGGTCAGTGCACAGCAAGCCGGGCTCCTCCAGCAGCTCAGCCACATGTTCCCCCCTCTCCCACCCGAAGCAGGGCTGGGAATAGCAGCATCGTCCCGGACTGGCAAACCTGCTGGGGTTAGGGAGCAGGCTGAGAGAGACAAAGGGGACAGGACACCTCCTCACCTGTAAATGGGCCCGAACTGCTGGAACTTGCGAGCCATGATGTGGTGGACGTTGTTCAAGCCGCCCTCCTGCCAGAAGTGGTACAGGTTGAGCCAGCCGGCTCGCCAGTCCCCGGGCAGCTGGTTGAAGGGCCGGGGAGCTGAGGGGGTGGTGGTCCCCCCAAGCTGGCGGCAGCCCCCGGCTGGGCCATTGGGGCATCCCCGCCAGGTGCAGGACCTGCTCGCAGCACGGGCGAGCATGGGAGCGGGCGGCGGAGAGGGAAAGGTGGAGCGGGGAGAGTGGCCTCGCTCTTATCCCTGCTCAAGGAGAGATGCTCTCGCCCGCCTCCCGATGAGTCACGGCCCCCCCGGAGCCGCGGACAGACGGGCACTGGGGTATGGGGCAGCACCAAGCGCTTGGCAAGGCATAGTCCCCTCCCAGCCTTGCCTGGCGTGATAGGTGACATGCTGACCTTGAGCGGCAAGGGGTGACTACGGGTGACACTGGTAAGTGGCCTGTGTCACCCCACTGGAGGCGGGTACTGCTGCCAGCACTGACAGTGAAAACTTGGCTGCCAAGAAGCTAAATGGTTTATCTGCCAAATAAATGATAAAAATTATCTGGAGGACAAAGTAGTGGGGGTTAGATCTAATAAAGGACATATCACCCCATCAGGGGACAGGCTTAGGGATCCCTGGCCAGGGTCAGCCCAGGAGGGGACAGCCTCAGGAACTGCGGATAGCGTCATTCCAGGAGGGGACAGGGGCTACTGGGAGGGAGAACACATATCTCCAGTTCCTAGGCTCTAACCCTAACCCAAATCATCTCCCTCCCTTCAGGAGGGAAAGGCTTTTCGGGGTGTCCTGTGCAGGGACAAAGGCAGCAGCTCCCAAGGGTGGTGGCAGGCAGGGCCCCTTGTCCTCAGGCACAGTAACACCCACCGACAGTGGCGGGGTGGCGGAGATCACGGGGAGGGCCACACTGACGGGTCCCTGAGGCATCTCTTTGGGGTGTCCCAGGGCTCTCTGGGGTGTCTCCGGAAAGGACCAGGAGCGGGATGAGCAGCGGGATATCCGAGCCTGGAGATGCTGAGCCGGCGGATGCGACGGCGGCGGCGGCCACCGGGAGGCGCACCCGGCCCGTCAGCGGCACGGGGACCGCGGTGACGGTCCTGCCCCGTCCCCTGCCCGGGCACGGGAGCTGTCCCCTCCTGCCCCATGGTCCCTGTCCCCTCCCAGGGCACAGGAGCTGTCCCCTCTTGCCTCATGGTCCCCATCCCATGCCAGGGCACAGTGGCAGTTCCTTCTTGCTCTGCGATCCCTGTCCCCTCCCAGGTCACGGGGGCTGTTGTCCCCTCCTGCCCCCGACTCCCTCTCCCCTCCCAGGGAACAGGGTCTGTCACCTCCTGCCCCATGAGCTCTGCCCCTTCCCAGGCCACTGGATCTGTCCCGTTCTGCCCCAGGATCCCTGTCTTTTCCAGAACACGGGGTCTGCCACCTCCTGCCCCAAGTTTTTCATCCCCTCCTGCCCCCGAGTCGCTGTCCCCTCCAAGGACACAGGGTCTGTCCCTTTCTGCCCCACGGTCTCCCTCCCTTCCCAGAGTACAGGATCTGTCCTTTCCTGTCCAAGGTTGTCAATCCCCTCCCACAGAGCAGAGTCTGCTCCTTCCTGCCCTAGAGTCCCTGTCCACTTCCAAGGCACCAGCTCTGCACTCCCCATCCCATGGTACTTTTGTCTGTACGTGGCACAGGATCTGGCCCCTTCTATCCCACAGTCCCTGTACCCTCCCAGGGAACAGGATCTGTCTCCTCCTGCCCCACAGTTCTTGTCCCACTACTGCTCCAGGTTCTGGTCGCCCTTCCAGGAACAGAATCTGACCCTTCTCAGTGAACAAGGTCTGTCCCATCCTGCCCCATGGTCCCTGTCCCCTCCTGAACCAGACCCCATCTCTTGTCCCAGCATGAAAACTCCAACTGCTGCATGTGCACCCCAGAGCAGTCCCACACCCTGGGGACAGGGTGGCACAGTGCCCTTCCCCCCTGCACTGTCATCATTGTCCTGGGTGGGACCTGCTGCCTCCCCTCCAGCCATGGACATGGGGTCCAGTGCCCAAGGGAAGCACAGGGACACACCACCTACCACATGCTGAGCTCTGCCCTGTCAGGCACTGTCTCCAGCCCCAAAGTCACAGTCCCCTATCACACTCAGTGTCACCTCTGCACTCCCCCTTTCCACGATGTCCCCAAAGTGTGGGGACAACTCATCGGCTCCATCATCCCTTGCCTGTCCCCTGCATGACTAAGGTGTCCCACATACATTCTCACCTGACTCAGGTGTATCCCTGCTCTTTTGAGATGACTGAAACTGAGAGCCTCATGCCTTTCCAGTGGCCTTCTCACTGTGCCACCCACACTGGGAACAAGAGGAGCCCCTCCAGTATGGTTTCATCCCTCTGAGAGGTGACACCGTGGGCGTCGTGCTTTCACTTTCCAGCCGTGGGGTTTTCCTGACGTATCATCTCTGGAGCAAGCGGGTGACTCACCACCTTCACACCTTCCCCCTGTAAATAACCCCTGGAGAGGGGTGCTGAGACCCCCTCAGCTCTGCACCACAACCCCAACTGCAATCAAACTCCCATTTCCCTGGAAAGTCCCCCTCCTCAGCCTCATCTCAGGAACCCAGGGCTGGAAATGCCACAGCTGCAGAGATTTAGGAGAGAGAAGATGTTCTGATGGACTAGCTCATCTTTAGGGTATCTTCCCATCCCAGAGCCAGTGGGAGTATAGGCTGGGATGGGGCTGACTTCAGGCAGGGTAATGCAGGAGGTGAATCTGTCTTGAAGGGAGAATAAAGGAACAGTGTCACATCACTGAGACAAAGAGAGGAGCACAGAAGAGTGAAATCCAGCTGGAAAAAGGGCATGGAACTTCTGCTTTCTTACCTTAAAAACATACCCTGCATTCCTACATGGACCCATCCTGCTTGGCTCCCTCCTACTCACATTCACCCCATGGAAAGGATGGTGGTTTTCATGTGTTTTCCAACCATTTCTTCTCTTTTCAGCAGTGATTTCATCTTGGGGTCTCCCGGGGTCTCCCGTGAGTGAATTCATTCATTGTGAGCTTTCAGCTCCTGCCCACAAATAGGTAGTTGGGCAAATTGCAGTAGTAAAACTGCTGCCCAGAAACTCCCTGTGATTAAGTTTGGGGCTGGAAGGGAGGGGGGAGACTCATTTTCATAATACTGTGTTGAAAAAGAGAAACTTGCAGTTGCAAACAGACCGTAACTGTGACCAAGCAGCTCTCGCTGGAGGGTTTCCCCTGGAAGCAGAGAGAAGGGGATGACCTGACACGTGGTCATCATCCCCCACAGCATCCCTGAGGCACTCGGTGATGCTAAAGGAGCTGACAGAGCATCCAGAGGATGGAGCCATCCAGAACAAGCTTTAATGTGAAGAAGGAACAAATCTACCTCGTTTTTATTCTCCCGCTTCATTAAACTGAATCACTTCTTACTAATTCATTGCCTGCAACCCCAGACCTAAAAATTGCTGGGCTGGTGCCTCATTTTGAGGGTCTCCATCCAGCTGGGTTGGAATGCATTCTTCATCCAGGATCATCCCATGGGGACTGGAGTGGAAATTCATGGCTGTAAAGGGAAATCATGTGTGTATTGCCGTGGGAAGGAGGAGCACAGCCACGTGAGAGGAAGGGTTATCCCATGTTGAACTTCCTCCAGCCTCTCCTGGGTCATCACATTTCTAGTAAACAGCTGGAGTTCCCACTCAGCCAGTCCTGATCCACCTCAGTGGAGTAGCATCACCCACACCTTGTCCTTCATGTCCCAGAGTGGACCACAAGCAAATGCATGAACAGACAAACACCTGTTCAGGGCTGGTTAAATCCTGAGAGCATTAGGAAAAGGGGACAATAGCCACAGGGCAGCAAATAAGCCCTGCAAGTAGAGCTGTCACATCACCAGCTTGGAAAACCGGTTGGATAAGAGGTGAAGGCAGCTTGAAGGGAGCCACGTGGGTGGCACAGTTTCGGGCACCTGATCCAGACAGTTGAATTCCCTGGACTGAGCTATAAATGCATTTTTTATGGGAGGACGGAGGGTGCGGCCATGATACAGCATCACGTCTCCACCCAGCTCTTGTAAATCCAGGGCTGGCAGCTGGGGTATTCCAATTCCAGGCCCTAGGAGCAACTTCTGAGGTGTACCCCCATCCCACCAGGAAAAGCTTTCCAGTGGGGTGCTATGGCCAGAGACACCTCCTCGACTGAGCCTGCAAGTCAGTGCACCTGCTGGGTGCTACTGCGAGATTTCTCACCAGCTCTGGCATCTGATTCAGAGGAATACAGAATTTCCTGGGACTGCTGTCCTGCATGGCAAACCCTCCTCCTGGAGCAGCCTCTGGTGAGGCTTGAGGCAGAAAGAACTCCCTTCAAAAAAAACCAAACCAAACCAACCAAACAAACAAACAAAAACCCCAACAACAACAAAAAACCCCCCACCAAATTATGCTGGAAAAACAATGAAATGCTCATGGCCTTTCCCACTCTGCCTGTGCCAGAGGGGTTGCTGAAATACCTGCCCTTCCTGTGTGTGCCTGCTCCTGTGAAAACACAGATCCCAAAATAACTCCCTCAAACAATGTGACCATAGTTGGGGTGAGGGCCGTGACTCTCCAGCTTTCCCCTCCGGCAGCCCTGAAGCCACAATAAATCCCGGTGCCTGTGCTTGCTCCCAGTTTTTGGTTCATTGTATTTAAGGAAACAGCCAGCGGGTGGTGGAAATGTATCCCAGAATAAAACACAGCCCGAAGGGTTTGAGTTCTGCTGCTCTTCTCAGGGAATTTAGCAAGAGGTTCCATGTTTTGTCCTGGCTGCTCCCAGGGAACAGGGATGGAAATCTGCTGGAGATGTAGATGCTGCTGCAGCCCCTGTGTATGTCTGTGAGTCTGCCTGTCACCCAGGGATCCCAGGCTGATCCTGTGGTGCTTGATCCCATGCTCTCAGCCAGATGGTTTGGGCAACCCAGCTGGAATTGTTGCTGGCTGCACCTCGCTTCCGACCCACTCCCAAGGGGTTCAGTATCACCTTTGTGTGCTGCTCTCAGTCCTCCAGTCAAGGGATTTAGTGAAGGATTTTAGAACTTTGAATTTCCATTGGCATCCCTGGAGCTGGGAACGCAAACAGCTTGCTGTCCATACACAGCACCCAAAAAATATGCCTCAGTGCTGGATTCCTCATCCTTCCCGTCCCGGGCAAACTCCTCACCTCCTCCCATGGGGGAGGGGGCTGCCAAAACTCACACTTCTTGTTTTAGCTCTGCTGAAACCCGCCTGCTTTTGGGGCTCATTTCTCCTTCTTTACGTCAGGCTGCCACAGATGCTGCCGGCGATGGCAGGAGGTTTCCTGCCAAAGGCAGCGCTGAGGAAGAAAGGAGGCACGGGAGGGTTTCGCTTTCAGCTGCCAAACCCCCCTCTGCAAAAGCTCCTGCAAGTCCTCCAGCACAGACCCTGGGGGACACGGGTGCCTGTCAGTGCCATTCCTGTGTTCCCATCACCTCCGAGGCTTTGCAGACACACCACTACAAACCAGGGCTGGAGCTCAGGACCCAACCACCCACCAACCCTGACTCTTTTCCTGCAGGAAAAGAGGCCCAGCATAAACACTAAGAATAGCACACAGAAAGGCAGCTGGGCAAGGATTGGGATCAAGCCATGACACTCCAAAAACCCTGCACCAGGTCTCTCTTTGTTCCAAGGTGCTTTGATGGAGGGTTTGAAAAAACAAGGGAAGGTATTGTTCTCTCCTGCTTTTGTTGGCACCTTTTAAAAGCTTGGATTCCTGTTCTTCTGTTTCCCTCCAGCCCAAGCCCAGCCTCTTCCCCCGTACAGCTATTAATAATAAGCTCCTTTTTCCCCAAAACGAGCTAAAAAGCAGGAGCATCACAAGCAGGTGATGGGATGGTTCCAAAGCCATCAGGACCACCACTACTTCCATTCCTCATTTTCCATGGGTGCTGCTAACATACCCTCCTGAATTTTCCATTGGGAATTTGCCCAACTTCTCACTCCAGAAGGTGCCAGCCTGAAGCAAAAGCAGCAAAATCAGGGTTGGTTTGGGGCTGTTGCTGGTGGGATACGGAAAAAGGAATGGGTACCCCTCAGTCATGGGGAAAAGGGATAGGCGAGACCCTGGTCACCATCATAGTAGCATCCTTCAATCCCTGGTGAGAAACACAGAGTTTGCCTGCTCTTTTCCATTCTTTATTCCAATCATTCACTTTGGTTACAGTTCTGAAAGGTTTTTTTGGTAGCTGTTGTGATGTTTTTCCTCTAATCTGAACAAACCTTCTGTAATATTATAAAACTCTACAAGTACAGTAATGATCAGTTAATAATAAATAGGTATTTGTTAGTTCACGAAGTTAAAGTGCTTTGAGAAGGGACGTAAGAAGCTCTACCTTAGATTCCAGGGGGGAATACCTTGGAAATGTAGTGCAGTAGGAAGCTCTGGCCTGTTGTCCATAGTCTGTGGTCACGAGAGGCACATGACATCTCCCCCTGGCCCAAAAGACCCCTCGGGCACTCCTGAGTGAGCAGGCACGAAGCAGGAGCTGTGCTGCTGCAACACGTTATTGGAAGCATAAGACAGGATGGCCTGACCTTTTCACAGCCCGAGGCTGGGGTGTTTTGGACTGGGAAAGGTTTGGACAAGGTGTGGGATTCACCCTTTGCAGGGAGAGCATCCCATTTTTCACAGTTTAGTCTTGCTCAGAGACCTCTAAGCCCAAGAGAAGCAAACTCTAGACCTCCCCTGTCCCCTCAGTGGGGGAAAGGAAGCAGAACTGCTGTGGGCTGTGGGGACAGGCACAGCCCCCCTGAGCCAGGCAGTGTTGCCCTGAGATCCACAGCCTCTTTCCCTGAGGAAGCCCGGTCCTTCTCCCGGAGGAGCAGTGTGGGGAGTAGGGCTGGCCTGCCGCCCACAGAGAAATGCCCTTAGCTGCCTGCAGAGGATTTGTGCGTTTCAAAGCTCTTGCCAGGGCCTCCCAGTTCGGTTTGGGCTCTGCTTCCACCTTCCCTTCCAGTCCCCTTCCATCTGTCCTTCCCCACACCCCAAATCTAATCATCTTCGAAGGCTTTTCCATGCAAACTGCTAACTTTGCACCTGCACTTGCAGGTTTCCAGTGCTAATTCCCAATCTCCCTCCCACATCAAAGCCAGCTGGCAAACAAAAAAAATAAACCAAAGCCGAAACCCCTTCCAGAGTCCAATTCTCCAGACCAGAAGGGGACTCACAAGCCGTGCTGGGAGTGTTCCAGCTGCTTGCCAACCCAAACAATAGCCACTAAAAACTCAGAGGCATCAGTCCCCGCTCGGATCAACCAGTTCAGAAGGCGGAGGCCCAGCTCCTCTTCCTCATTGCATGCATGTTCCCGAAGTGAGGAGTGGCCATGCCTTAAGATCAGTGCATGCACATTGGCAGAAGTCCTCTGAATGTCCCCACCCAGAGTGGGATTGGGATAACAGAGCTGCCAGGGAGAGGCTGTCACTGCGACAGCAAACGTCCCCCAAATGTCCCCAACTCCTGCTCCACCTGGCCCTGCAGTCACGTGCCCCTTACTGACGCTCTTCCACCGAGGCCAAAAAATGGAGAAGGTGCTACCCAGGACCCCTGTGGGGACAGTCAAAGATTAGTGTCCCAGGAGCGCCTAAGAAAACAGGGATCTCCCCTCAGGGGCCGACAGCAAGTGCAGGAAGAGCGGGATGGTGGGAACACAGCTGTGTTCAGTGGAAGAGCTCCACCAAAGCCACCATCAGGAGCAGCTGCAGCCATGAGCCAAAGGTCGTGGTGGCCTGGCCCTTCTGGAACAGGAACCGGAGCTGGTTGACCAGGCGCTCCTTCACCAGCGCCTGCTTGAAGCCATCCTCCTCCGACACACAGACGTAGTGGCCGTAGTGGCCGTGGCTGACATTCTGGATGAAGTGGAAGCAGTCCTGCTGAGGGTAGGTGGTGTTGCAGGTCTTGATGAGGGTCTTGTTGTGGTACCAGTTGTAGGTGGCATAGTGGGACTCGATGGAACAGTTGAGGTAATAGCGGGAGAAAGGGACAACTGCGATGTTCTGGTAGTCATCTGTGGGAAGAGATGGAGAAGGTGAGGCAGCAGTGTCCAGGAAGCAGAGATTCCCCCACAACCCCTTAGGGAAGACTAGTTGGGCTGATGGGGACATGCCCATGGCAGGAGGGGGAGAACTGGATGACCTTTAAGGTCTCTTCCAACCCAAAGCATTCCATGATTCTCTGTTAATGACAATGGCCATGTCTGGTGAAGTCCATAGGACCCTTCTCCGAGGATACAGAGCTTCAATCTCTCTCATCCAGCTCTAAAATATATTATCTCCACCAACTTCAACCTGCTGTCTTGATTTCACTCCCAGTTTCCCAGAAATGAGTAGTAACACCTTGTACAACCCATCCAAAGACTGGAGAATCAGCCACCCTGCCCCGGCCACCCCTGGGGCACTGTCATACGGCTCAAAGCCTTTACGTACCTTCCTTAATATCTACATTTTGGCAGTTTCCTCGCCGCGCGTCCAAATTCAGGTTCTGAAGCACCTCCCTAGCAGATGGGAATGGGAAGAAGCATTAACAGAACATCAGTGAAGTGGCATTTCAGGGATAGGAAAGGAACCACCCATATGAGATTGAAAGAGGTTTATTACCTGGTATTATTAGGGTAGGGAAAAACCCCCTCAACATTCCCAATTAGGAGTTTGGTGATGGCAAGTGTGAGACCCAGAAGAAAAAGGATGGAGAAGATGCTGCCCAGGATCCCCCAGGGCACAGTCAAAGACTGTTGGGTTGGGACTGGGTGCTCAAAACCCCCTCAAGGGAGGGATGGATCCCTGCAGAGAGATCCTAAACTTTTTGGGACAGCATCAACATCTACACTTTCCTTCCTGGATACACTGGGCTCATCCCTCTCTGTGATGGAAAGATGGCCTCAAAACCATGCGTGGCCATGGCCTGGAACAAGCCTATGGAGGGTCTGGGTGTTTATCCCATGGAAGCAGTGGGTTGGGGACACCACGTACCGGTTTGGGGACGCCACGTACCGGTTTGGGGACACTGACTGGCAGGTGCCGTTGGCCCACCCGCAGTAGGGGTCCCTTGCCAGCAGGCAGCTGTGACAGTTGTTGCGATACACCCTGCACATGTCCATGGGGATCTCCAGGACTTTCCTCGTGGAGCCAACATACAGCACAGCCTGCAGGAGGAAAGCAGAGGGGATGATCCTTCTGGCACCGTGTCCCAGTGCCACCTGGGGAGCATCATCAGAAGGAGCGAGTCCAGAGGAGGCCCTGGAGATGTTCCAGGGCTGGAGCCCCTCTGCTCTGGGGCCAGGCTGGGAATGCTGGGGGGGGGGGTCACCTGGAGAAGAGAAGGCTCCAGCGAGACCTGAGAGCCCCTTGCAGACCCTAAAGGGGCTCCAGGAGAGCTGGAGAGGGACCTGGGACAAGGGATGGAGGGACAGGACTTCCCACTTCCCACTGACACAGGGAAGCATTGTATGGGATATTGGGAAGAAAATTCTTAGATGGGAGAGTAATGAGGCCCTGGCACAGGTTGGGCAGAGAAGCTGTGGCTGCCCCATCCCTGGAAGTGCCCAAAGCCATGTTGGACAGCACTTGGAGCAACCTGGTCAAGTGGAAGGTGTTCTGGACCATAGCAGGTGGGTGGAATTGGATGAGCTTTAAGGTCCCTTCCAACCCAAACCATTCTCTGATTCCATTATTCTACTTCCAGACCCAGGCTGGCAGTAAATCATCTGTTCCTGCCTTCCCTGCTGCCTGACCTTAAAGTTACAGCCCAACCTACTGTTTTTCTTCCCATAGAAAAAGCAGAGACCCACCCTTTTGTGGTCCAGGATCATGGACTGGATTGGGTCCTTGTTTGGAAAGACCTGGATCTCCATGATGTTCTGCACCCCATCTGGCAGCTCCACGACCTTGTGGATGGATCCCTTGTCTGGGAAAAAAGAGGGGAGAGCCTTGATGAGGCATCCTGAGAGCAGAAGGGATGATGATGTTTAAGAGATTCCAAGAGTCTGACTGGATTCCTGATACCAGCCACCCAGAAAGAACAGGAGCTTTCCCAAAAGCAGCACCCTGAGGCAACAAGGCCCAGAAATCCTCATTGTTCACCTTCTTGCATAGTTTCCCCTTCCCAAATAGCATTCCCTTCACCCCACCATCAACCAGAGAAGGCTCATGCAGGGATCAGGACTCTCCAGGTGTCTCTGGTCCCATTTCAGAGAGAGTGGGCACTGTCCTGCCAAGCCCTGCAGTTTGGATCAGGCTTCCCAGTGGGATGCTGCAAGGCATCAACTGCAGTTAAGCTCAGACTTCTGGAAAATAAGATCCGTTGGAGAATGCATGGGCCCTAATCCAAACCCAGACCACTTACTGAGAGCTGTCTGCAGATTTTTATTCATAGATTAGGAATTTAAAAAGCCCCTGAAATTCACTCCACAAGTGACAGTGAAGAGATTCCAGCACAGTGCAGAGGCAGGCATGAGCACAGCTCAGGCAGGACAGGGCAGTACTGGGAAATGACACAGTGGGTCCCTTTGGAAATGAATTCTGCTTGTAAAGTTATACCTGGGCAGAGCTGTGCTACCCCTCCCTCCCCCTAAAAACACTTGCCCTGAGACCTCCCACAGGCTGAAGCCCAACTGGGTAAATCCCACATGCTTGGGATTCTGCTTTGATTCTGGCTTTGCCTACGCAGACAAACTGGAAGTATTTAGCAGTACTCAGGACTTGGCAGCTCTTTTCTGCTTGACAAACATATGCCAAGCTGGGAACACAGCCCCTTGTTTGCTCTGCAAGGAGGGTCTTATCTGCTTTCCCTTGGGACCCCTACGCTCATGGGGAAAGCTAATTCCAGGATCTCCACAGGTGATGGCTCCCAGTACCTGTTGCCAGATAAAGCACGTTGTAGTGTTGTCCATCAGCCGCAGAGACCTCGTGCACCCCAATCTTCTGGTAGCGGTGCTTGTTGTGGAACAAAGGGCTCTTGGTGGAAGACAGGGGCTCCACCCGGTCCTCCACCTCAGGGTGGCTGTCAGCTATCTTGAAGGTCTCGCTCGGGGTGTGCTGTCCCGAGGGAACACACTGCAGCAAGAGGGGACAAAAGCCACTGTCAGAGTCAGACAGGTCCCTGAGGATGAAGGTGGAGGGCAGGAGAGCAAGGCAGGAGAAGAGCATGGACACCTCAGGGCAGGGGAGATGCCCAGCTGTGGTGCACAGCCCTGCCCTGGGGGTGCTGCAATTGTGCTCTTGCCAGGTGCACGTAAAAGCTTGTCTCCCCATGCGTTCTATGAAGGCACTGGACCTTTTCCAGCCTCCTTTTATTTTCAGCAACAAGGCTCAGATCCCTCCCACAGTACCTACAACCCCCCTTGCTGTCCAGCTCTCACCCGGCTGCTCCACGTTCCCTCATCTGCCCCAGACACCCTGAGAGCTGCAGTGCAGGGAGCAGCATTCCTGGCCTTGGGATCCCTCTTCATTTCATGTGGGGCAGTTTTTATCCCTCACTCACCTGCCCAGGTTTGACCTCTGGATTGGGACCGTTATAGCCTTTGAGTCTGGATGTCCGGAACACCTTGTCAATGTCCCCAAAGGAATAGACACAGACAGCAGAGCTTCCCCTGAGGACAGTGGGACAAAGAGGGCGTCAGGGAGACACAGCTGAGACATAACTCTGGCCATCACCACATTCACTCCATTCATTTTCCAGAGACACTAAAAAGTTGGAAGAAATGATCTGGCCCATAGGACAGGGCACCCCCTCCCTGTTTTGCAGAGACTCTCACCAGGTGTTTGTGAACAGCCCATAGACTTTGGAGAGCCGCCAGTTACTCGCAGGGACAAAGAAAACATCCTGCAACCAGTTGAAGTTGCCCTTGGTGACTGGGTCGACACAAATCAAGCTGGCCTTCAGGAAGGTGGTCCACTTGGAAGCAGAGAGAGAACTGGTTCCTCCTTTGTCTTCCTGAGGGAGAGAGAAAGCAGCAAGTCAGGGTTTGGCAGAGAACACCACAAAGTCCTCAACTTGGGATGGATAAACAGCCCAGCATCTTGCATGGACAACTGAGGAATGCTCCAGAGATATGTTTGGTGCTGGTCGCAGCAACAATCATGTTCCTCTAACATCCCAGCAAGACAAGACAGGTATTTCTCTTCCCTACAAGCAAGATGTGAACCAGAGGAGGGGAAGGACAAATGACATGGCTGTACCCCACACAAACTCCGTGGCAGAGGAGAGGTTTGAGGCAGAGGGGTCAAACCAAGTGTGGATAACCCCAGGTGAGCTGGCATGTCCATTTGTCACCCCTAGAGCACTCCTGCCTCCCCACCACACATGGTGCTTGTGGTACCTTACACAGCTGGGCCACTCGAGAGATGTTTCTAGGGGCCTCAGGACTCTTATCTGGGTTATCTTCACGGAAGAAATAATAAATCTTGTCCTGATGAAGCTCTTCGTGCCTTAACGTGGTGGCTTTGACAAACTGAGGGTCTGAAAGAGGAAATGAGTAATCAGAAAATCTTTGCCTTGAGCACACAGACTTCATCTGAAAAGCCACCAGTGGGGACAAAACAGCATGTTGGGCAGCCAACCACCCACTTCCAGTTGAGGGAAGGAATGAAACCTCTGTGCTACAGAGAAAGGATAGGTCTGAGCCCATCTTCTGCACCTGATCTGTGCATTGCACCAACTGTGCTTCACCTGACACTTCCCCAGTGGTTCACCTCCCTCTGCCTCCTGCCCAACACACTGTATTCATTCCCCTGAGCGCCAAGTCCACAGAGCCTGGCAAAGCCTTGGATGCTTAGCAGCAAAGGAAACCCATCTCCCTTCTTGCTCAGGGAGGTGTTACTGGGGAGAAAGGATCCCTCAGTGCTGTTTGTGTTTGGAAAACCCAGTGATGCCCTTCCTATTAATGCAGCTCTACCATGACAGGCATCCCTGGCACCAGCAGGTCCCTCTGAGCATCATTAGTTGGTGTTCTCATGGCAGGGAGCTCTGTGTCAGCACAGCATCAGCCTGGCAGCTCTGGGGCTCTCAGGTTTGTTTTGGCTTCCCTCTCTATGCACAAGTTCTATTTTATTCTGTTGTCATTTTGATTTTTCATTTTGCCAGAGGTTATATAACCTCCCATTTCCTGTTGTCACTGGGGAGACAGCATAACAAAGGCATGGAAATGGAGGAGGATCCTTTCTCTCTACCATCACACTGGCCCCTGCTCAGCACAACCTGCTCCTTGCCTCAGGGTCTTACCCTGGGCTGGGGATTTAAAAAGAGTCACTGCCCAGAATGGAAGTTGTTCTTCCTGTTTCTACCACCAAAGGGCAGCTGATGGGCACTTTTACACAACCTTATTTCCTCCTATCTGAGAAGGGACTTGCCACCTCATTTCCCCACTCCCTTCCCGTGAGGAACAAGAGCTTGTTTACGAGGTGCTTTGTGACAGAGGTGAAATTCCCCCAGCTGGCACTGAGGGGATCGGATCAGCCCCCTCTGGAGCTCTAGGGGTGACTGAAGACCCCAAACAAGAAGCCCTGGAGCTTCACCCCAGCCGGGCAGAGAGGATGTCTCCCTCCAAAGTGTGGGGTGACAAAGTCCAACTTATCCATCTGGTGGTGTGCCACACTCACTCTGCATCACTGTGTCACTAGTGTAGAGCTCTCCACCCCCTCTCACTCGGCGGAAACGAGGGATCTTGCCATTCTGCTGGCTCTTCTTGATGGTGGAGTAGATGTCTTGACCTGTGGGATGGGAAGACTCATTTGCAGCAGGATGTTTCCAGAGGGGACAGAAGGATTTGTGAGAAGAGAAGAATGAAACAAGAACTTTCTGGGCACATGGACTCACAGAGATGGGGAACACAGGGTCATGAATCTCAGTCCCTCCTGCCTAGGACTGAGCAGGCCTGGTAGGACTCACACAATCTTTTTTCTTAAAGAGTAGCAGGGACAGATTCTTGGGAAGGATCCCCTTTCCAGGTCCAGAGCAGTGGGATTATTCCAGGAGCTTCCTTCTAAGGTCCCTTCCAACCCAGACCACTCTATGATTCTACAACTCCCCACTGTTCTCATTGCTTCAACCCTCCTACACAGACACTCAACCCCATGTGCCCTGGATGGGAATAACCAACCTTGTGCCATGCTCTGCCCTAAAAGGATATGCATTTCCATAAAGCAAAAGCAAGAAGCACCAAGGCAAACTACAGCAGGGGACAAAGGCCTTGGAGCAACCTCAGGGGGCCCCTTTTTGTCACAGAGAGCCTTTTCTACACAGCACAATGACTTGAAAATAGGGAAATAGGAAAACTCACCATCAACGAGGACGAGGGTGTTGGAGTCAGGGGTGAAAGGAGCGATTCCTCTCCCATCCCATGACAGGGTCTCCTTCCTCTGCGTCTGGGGAAGGACAGAAAGGGACCCTAAGTGGGATCAGGTGCCTACATCCACCCCAGGGGCAGGAAGAAGGTGGTTTTCCTTGCCTGGCCCAGCCCAAATGAGGGAATGATCCATACCAGGTTCCAGCAGGTGGGAGCACAGGCACCAGTCCCACACACCAACATCCCATCTCCATACTTTTCCACTAATGTGAGGTAATTCTTATTGTCCTCCTGCAAGAGAAGGGAGAGGAGCATAAGCAGCTGTGCACAGCAGAGCAAAGCCCCCAGTATTAACACACTGCTACAGAGCTTCACAGCCTTTTCATAGATCTTAAAGCCAGAGGAGGGAGAGGTCTTCACTCAGAGAGAGAACACGAGGAGCACATGCAGTTCCTTCCCCAGCAGTCCTTCAAGCCAATTCCTCCAACCCTCACCCATCCAGCTGTTCCATCACAGGTAGGACCTACCGAACTCTCAGGCACTATGCACAGTCCTTCATTTTTCACTGGGAATTCTTCCTAGGGTAAAAGAGACAACGCTTTAATTCCTTCCCCCTAAAGGTCAACCCACATGGGCTCAGCCCTGTGCACTACAAGGTCATTAAACTCTGCTATGTATCCCTTTTCCCCACCCTTGGCATTTGAAGTCCCCTGGGAAAGTTAGGTTGGATCACTCAGGTCCTCAAGGTGATGAGAAGTGGGGATCCCACTGGGCTAAAGTGGCAGGAATGACTGGGATGCTCTCCAGAGGATGTGGGAGGAGGATTTGTCATTGTGAGGAAAAGGTGTTCAACAGTGGCCAGTGTGGACATGAACCAGTGTTGTGGGAACATGAAAGGAAGTATTTGGGCCACTGAGAAGGACAAGAAGGGGTCATGAGAAAGCCAATGAAGGTTTTGCTGCTCTATTAACTCGGTGTCCAGCTGGGAGCTTCCTACTTTTGAGGAAAGGCAGCCTGAGCATCGACAACAGAAGAGCAGGGGAATGTAGCTTCTCCCCAGTGACATCAGTCTGAGCATCACTTCTCACACTAGAGAAAAGGTCCTTTACTGGAAAAACACTCTCTGTGGGGCAGTAAAGACCTCAGAAGGACCACATCCAGGAAAGAACCCACCAATGGCTAGCATAGGAGACTTTCCTGTTGCTGCAGCCATTCCTTACACTGACATTGTGTCCTCCCAGTTGGATCAGGCAGGTTGGACAGAGACCAAACTCTTCCAGGCCTGACTTCATCGAGTACCTGAAGTTCAGGCTGTGAGACAGATGCTGGACACTTCTTATAGGGCTCTGGGGCCCAATTCTTTAGCAGAAAATCCTTACCGTGTAGTTCTCATGGGTTGCAAAGTCATAGTAGTAAAGCTTTCCCTCTCCCCCGATGTAGATGGATGAGCTGTTTTCCTCGTGGTAGAAGACTGGGTACTTCTCACTCCTTGGAAACACATATTCCTTTGCACCTAAAAACAGTACACTTATCAGGGAAACCACTGCAGAGAGTACCCACAGCCAGCCTGGCTGATCCACTCCCTTCCCGTGTCCTTGAAGTGATGAGAAAAGCATGGACACAGGGCTGGGGGCCCTCTGGGATGGCTGGCCCTGAGCCAGGCAGGCAGGGAGAGGCAGCTCCCAAGCCCAGAGCTGAGCTATTGTCCCTTGGGCCCCAGGGGACAGGAGAGCTCCACAATGGAGCAGCTCCATCTGGCCCCTTCAGGGCTTGTGATGGAGGAATTGTTGCAGGACCTGTGGTAGGAGAGAGGGAGCTCAAAGAGACTTGTACCTGGCTCTGCAGCAGCCAGGTGAGCACTGCCTGCCACTGTCCAAGTGCCTCCTGCCTCCCAGCCTTGGGGTGAAGGGCTCCATCCCTTCTCTGACCACCCTCTGACAACCACTCCAGGCATCTACCTGTTAGATTTTGCTCCTGTAGCCTCTGCACTTCCATTCCTCCCTCTCCCTGCCCTGTCAGCATCATCCTTCCCAGGGCCAGGAAAGTCAGACAGAGTTTGGAATGCCCAGGTCAGAGCCCAGGTGTGACAGGGAAAAGGTGGAGCTAACAACTCACAGTCTTCATTCCCCAGACATGAGCATGAAGGGGCTGCAAGACCTTGGACATCAAAAATTGTTGCTGCAGATGGGCAACTTTCCAGGCCCAGCTGGAAGAACTGCCTGGCCTCTTCTCTTTCCTTCCTCTTTCACATTCATTTCACATTTTCCGGCTGCTCTTTCCTACAAACACCCTCCCTTCCCCTCTGTGTGAGTAGCCCGGGTGCAGAAGGCTGGCTCCGCATTGCAGGTGTGATTCTTCCTCCAGCAGACAGCTTCTGCTGCCCCTCCATGGGGTCCCCTGCTCCTGCAGCCTTCTCTGGGCAGGGGTGCAGCCACAGCCGGGCAGCTTTGAGCAGCTATGCCATGACCCAAACTACCACAGCAGGCAGCAACAACACAAGGAGGATTGCTCTTCCAAGGGGGAAAAAACTCCAAAAATCAGGACTGACCTCTGCTAAGGAATTCCCTTTTCATCATTCCCTCTTTTCCCTTTTCCAAAGAAGGGGCCTCTCTTCTGGCAAATGGTGCTGCTCCCAGCACACAGACAAAGGCTGGGACTGCCTCGAGAGTTGGCTGCCTGCACAGACAAGCAACTAATCAGTGGCACGTGTCCCTCTATTTATGGGGGTTGTCACTTGGCAGGACAAGGGAAAGGCCAATCCTTGCCCAGTCCAGCTCTCCCCTCTGCCCAGAGCACACAGAGCCAAAAGGGAATGACACTTACTAGAGGTCACTGGGGCTACTGAAGTCCTGCTTGATTTGCTCCCTGATTGAACCTTCTCTGTGTCTCTAAATCTCTACAGGGCTAAACAACCATGGTTTTCCCATTAGGGCTTGGGTAACCTGCCAAAAATCCAGAGGTCCTGTTTTGCAAGAGCATTTCAGCTCCAAAGAGAGTGTGGAAATGTGCCTTGGACAGAAACTAACCCAACACTTCTGTGAGCCCTTCCCCTGCCCCATGGGTTGGAGCCAACTGGGACCCTTGGCCAGGAAAGCCCTGCTGGATGATGGCCCCTGCTTGCCCCTTGTCCCCTCCCCAGACTTCCCGTGCCTCTCCTCTGTCCAAGGACCTGGAGAAACTCCTGAGCATGTGATGTGCCTGCTGGAGAAGCTGGCATGGAATCTTTGAGAGTGATTCTGCAAATCATCTGCCCTCCAAGCGGGACGCCAGCCAGGTCTGCCATCAGCCAGACTCAGCCTAAGTTTGCCTAGGAGAGGACTAATCCCCTTTACACCTTCTCCCTTGTCACCAGTCCTCAAAAGGCCCACTCTTGGCCCAACTTGTGGAGCCTGTGCACACAAGAACCCCTAAAACCTTTTACCCCGTTGCCAACACGCCACAGGCAGGTTTGGCCTGACTGCAGCAAACTTTACTTTTGTTTTCAAATCTCCATCCCCTAAGTTTGCTGCTAACCCAGACAAATATACATCTGCAGCCTTTCCCTGCTCCTCCTCACTCTTTTTCCACACTTCAGCCCTGTGCTCCTACTACCTTTGGGTTCATTTGGAGGCTTCTTCCAACATTGCCTCAGCTCAGTGAGCTGTGCCAACCTGCAAGGACATACTCCTCTCCAAAGAGCTGAAAACAAGCAAGGCCTAAACAATCATTTGGTCCGTGCCAAGGTGTTATTTATCCTGCAGTCTCCAGGGACTGCTCTGAATCACTAAGCTGAGAGTAAACAGCTCTGCTCGCCAGGGCCCACAAGTGTGGCGGTGGTTAGCACTGATTTAACTGGATTTGGATTGCAGCCTTTAAGGATGCTTCCAGGAATGGGTGCTGGGGTGCCTCTGCCTCCGTGGTAGACCTGCAAAGGCAGCCCTGTTTAAGGCTCCACCCTAAACAGCTCAGCTGACAGAGGCAGTTTGATCCCCTTTGCCTCAGTTTCTCCTCTGGCAGGATGGGGGGACAACCCTGCACCCCCAGCCTGGGGGCCTGAGGTATAAATGGCTTCCAGAGCTGGGAACAATGAAGCAAAGGGCATCTCATGGCCCACACTATCACAGAACCATGGAATGGTTTGGGTTGGAAGGAACACTAAAGACCATCTGCCTCCAAACCCCCGCCATGGGCAGGGACACCTTCCATTGGACCAGGTTGCTCAGAACTCCATCCAGCCTGGCCCTGAACACCTCCAAGGATGGGGCAATGTCCCACTATGTTCCCAAAGAGAGGGACATGCCTCTCCTCACAACTCCAAAGCTGCTTTTGATGCTGCAAAGAAAGGCTCTTCCCCTTGGAAGAGGGAAGGCATGACCCTGCTGTCACCCTCCCTCCAAAATCTGAGTCCAGAGCTCCAGGAGACACAGGGCTCATTTCCAGAGCCTCACCAACCCCACCAAGACACTTTGCCCGAGTGCCTTTGCCTGGCATTTACCGCCAGCCCCATGGATAGTGCACAGATCAATGGCACCATTGTCCATTGAAATGCTAACCCTGGTCCAGCAGGGTGAATGAGAGAAAGAGCAGCTTTGTGAGCAGGAAAGCACCACACCAGAGGGAGGAAGAAGAATGATATTAAATGAGGGGGAAAGAGGGAGCTTGGTACATCTCAGAAGGATGCCTGCAGGGTGAGATAAGGGAGGAGGAGGGAGGTGAAAAGGGAGATGTTCTGGATGAGCTGAGGGCGGGGAGGTCTATCGTAAACACAGGACAACGCAGATGACAGACAGAGCAATCCTGCTTCCCATCTGAGAGAGTGACACGAATACAGCTCTGGTGACACAGCAAACGGCTCTCCGGCTCCCTTTGGGTCCAGAAGCCCCTTCAGAAGGCAGCAAGAGCCTGGTCCTCCCCAGTACCGTGGCAAGGTTGGGCTCCCAGAGTATCAGGCTCCCACCTCCAGAACAGATGCCCAGCTAGAGAGGCAGCACTGGCACGCAGCCTCATCGCAGGCAAACTCCACAGCCCAACTCCCATCCCAGCTGGAGGGCTCACTTAGCAACGCCTGCCCCTTTCCCCTCCACTTGGCAGTGGGCTTGGAATCCCAGACACTCCACTTAGTCACTGCCTTAAGTGGCAGTGGGTGAGCCTCTGTGGGCCTACAGGTGCTGGGGGAGGGCAGCGTCCTCCTAGAATGGAGGAGATGGTTCCAACCTGCTCCAGTGCCAGTATTTTAAAATACAGAAGTGAAATATAGCTTGGGAAAAATGAAAGGGGAAGGAGAATGGGACAAGCAGCAGCTGGTTTTTGGGAGCAGTGCTGACGTAGCCAAGAGGCAGATCCTGTACTTGCTGCCAAGAAGCCCCTTATTAAGTGGGACCCACCTTAGAATATAGATGGGAAAGTAGAGTATAGGGTTTACCTGCTCCTCACTGCAGCCCCTGTGCTGACCTTAACTAAGCTGCCTGTGCTCTCCCAAACTCTCATGCTGCCACCACAGGGCTGGGTCACCACCAAGTGGAAAAATCAGGATTTAAACTGGGGCAGCACAACTGCAGTGAACACAGCCAAGTCTTCCCCACGCTCCCAACGCCAAGGCAATCCACCCAGCAGGCCTGGGAATTCTCACTGCAACACGTAACACCATCAGTCATCGTGGCCACGTGTCACTGTGCCCGTGGCACTGACACCTGCTCTGCTGATGCAGGTCTGACAGTGAGCACACTCCTGCTCACATCCCTTCCTTCTCCAACCACTTCCCAGGTTTTACTTCTTCCTTCCTTTCTGAACAGCTGCGACAGATTCCGACCTTGATAACAGCATGACTCTGCGGCAATCCAACCGGGATTGGCTCTGGCAGAGGAAGGAAGAGCTGACTTCTCCGTGATGACTCAAGGACTGCCAATGTGGGGGTGTCCCCTCATCCCTCTGTCTGCGCCCTCAGCTCCCAGCAGTGCAGGGCTGCCTGTGAGTCAGGGCTGTGTGAACCAGACCATTCCACATCATTCCCCTTTTGGGAAGATGAGCAGTCCCCATGCAACGACACCAATCCCTTCCCCTTCCCCAGCGCAGGCTGCTTGTATGAAAAGCATCTCAGCACGATGGGAATGTGATTCAGGTCCACTAGTCACTCAGTCTGGGGCCAGGACTCTCCATCCCAGCTCCAGCATCACTCTGCAATAGCATTTCAGTTTCACTCCTCCGTCAGGCAAGACCATGAGGACAATCCCTGGATTTCCTGCCTTCTGGGCCAGATACCAGCCCTACCATTTCCTCTAAGGAGAGCATGGAAAGTCACAGCACCCATTCCAGAGGGACAAAGTTACCTCATGGGGTCACCATGGATTCCCTCTGTTCCTGGGAGCAGGACTAAACTGCACCACACTGCTCCCATCCAAGAACCATGTGCCATCTGTCTCCCCAGCTCCACCACAGATGCCAACAAGAAGCCAAGCTGCACTTTTTTTTTTTTTTTTAGATGATCTATAAATTCTCAAATTGAGACATTTTGGAAAGAGGAAATATATCTCCAGAGAGTTGCTGTGCTAGGTTTTCTTTCCATCATGACTTTGCCCAAAGGGAACAATGTGACACAAGAAAACCACAGTCAGGACAGGGACGTGCTTCCCAGAGCCCCTTTCCCGTGGGATGGATGCCCTGAGCAGCCTGATGGGCTCCTGGGATGCAGCAGAGCCTGCAGCGACAGGGTTTTTTATAGGAACAGCTTGACTCTAAATGAGATGACACAGGAAGAACATTTTGGGGAGGTTGGCCCTGACTTGGCACAGAATAATTGCAGGGTTGTGAGCTGCAAGGTCTCCAACACACCACCACCAACACGTCTTGCAAAAAGAGATAGGTTTTTGTGGAGAGGTTTCTGAGAAGGAAGTGGAAAGGCAAGAAATGTGAGAAACCATTTCCTTCTCATTGCATATGAGAAAAACTGCCTCGCTGATCCCTACTCTTCCCCTCTTCTGCCACCAGCATGCTGCCAAGGGATTGAGCTGCACCCCTGGCCTTGGGGTCCTCACTGCCCAAGGATGCCTGCAACTGGGTCCTTACAGACACCTCTGTATGCTGGAACAGGACAGGCATGGAAAGGCTAAAGGATCAGCCCACGGGGAACATCTCTCACTGTACAGGGCAGCCTCACACTGTTTCAGTTCAGCCTGTGCTCCAACAGAGTCATATCTCAAAGGAAGCAAAATTAAGTAAGCAGAACAAATACCACCTGATTCCCTACAGATTTCCATCCCGTATTCCTAAGAGTTTTCTCCAGGATCAAATATCACATTTAACCCCCTCTCACTCCCTCCCCATTCCCTTCCTGTTCAGCTTGGAGCAGACTGGGAGCATGGTGACCACAAGTTGGTGCCCAGTGGTTGGCACAGCTCAGAAGGGGTGGTACTGCCCGCCTTCCCCCTCCCAGTCTTCCCTGCCTTCTTTTCAGGATCCTTATAGGGACCCCCCAAAACTCTGTGTCTCAACTGGGGAGCAGCAGCAGAAACCAGGCAGCCTGGTGCTAAAAGTGTTTCATGCTGAACTGAGACCAGACACAGCCACATCTGTTTCCTGCTTCTGAAAACCCTCCGTGCCCTCCAAGAGACAGCCCAACTCCCTGCCACAGAAGTCCCCCAGCTTCTGTTCATCCCACCAGGAGAGCCAGAGGGTAGAATCTGGAAAGTGAATCAACAAGGTTCATTACAGGCATCAGTAAGCACCAGCATAGCCTCTCTTCTCCCATGGGGCAGGACAGAGCACCAGCCAGGTATGGCAGCAATGCTGTGGTCACAGGCAGGAATTCCCACAGATGCATCCTAAGAGCAATACCAAGACAGAGTAGAGCACATCAAATGGTTTTCCAAAGTGCTTTCTCAACAGCCCAGGGAAGGTAAAAGCCCTGACCATCATTTTACCATGCCCTCCATCCTGTAGGAAAGATGCAGTTCCTGAAAGCTGAGAGCAAGAGAGTGGGCTGTGTGTGGCTTTCCTTCTATATTCCATCTGTGACCAGATGGAAACTCCATCTCCTCATACAGTAAAGGGGTGAGCCCAGCACTGGGCAGTACAAGTATTCCCCAGGGGAGTGGAGAGGGATCTAGAGGACACAGCCCTGAACCCTGGGCTAAGGAGTCTACGAGCTTATAGAAAAACCAATTAAAAAAAAAAAAAAGAGGTGTGAAAGCATGGACAGGAAACATGTGGTTGTTACTCAAACAGCCCAACCTGCCTTACACATTTCACTCCTCTTTCTCATTTTAAGATCAGAGCAAGGCAGAGCAACAGGTTTTAATCTGGTATTTCTCAACATGTCTGGCCCCTGAGAGTTTGTTGATGAGCAGCATTTAATCATTTACCATGAAACCTCATGTTATGCGTTCTCACACCCCTCCCTAACTGCTTCCGAGCACCCTTCCAAAGGGAAGGGCAAGGCCACAGACCACCAACATCAACATCCTCTCCGCAGCAGCACTTTTTCATCCTCAGCCAACCTACACTCCCAGCTGCCTCCCATCTTGCCTTTTCTCTGCCTTCTTCCCTCCCTACTCCTGCAGTTCTGCCATCATGGGCAGTTTGTGCTACTGCCCTCAAGAGATCCTTACTATCAACAGCTAAATGCTCCAGAGCCGAGGAAACAATTCAGTCCACATTATCAGGGATATATTCTACAAAAGCTCTCAGCCTATGTGAGCTCTCATCCAAATGCCTGGGAGGGCCACACTTGCAGAGCACGCTCTAACTAGACAAATACGCTTTTTTACAGTTACACTCCAGAAGGCAAATATTCCAGCACATTAGTGATTCCTGCTCTATTTCTGGGAGCGTCTTGGCAGCAGGCAGCAGTATTCAATGTCGGGGTGAGCCAGGGCAGGAAGAAAGGGTGGGGGGGAAAGCCTTTTGGTTTGGTAATGCAGCTGCTGGGCATGGGCAGGATTGCTCAAAAGCTCTTCTGAGAGCTCTGCTGCCGATATTTCCTCTGCGAGAGGTCTCCAAGCCAGAGCCGGCGTGTCCCACACTCCCACTCAGCAGGCAACAAAAGAGACCCCTAACCTGCAGCTGGGGAGGAACACGTTCTGGGTTCAAAGCCTCTGCCTTCATCAGGGCTCTGGGAACATGGGTAGCACTGTAGGGCTCCGCTCACCCTGGGAAGGCTCCAACCACAGTGCTCTGCGCTCCACAAGAGATGGATTTCTCCTTATTAAACACAAAATGACTACACGACAGGCATGGCAGCATATTCTATGCATACTAACACAACCCCAATATCCCCTGCACACTCACCCCCCCCCAAAATTATGCAGCACAGAAGCACGTGCTGAATCAGGACGAGTCCGGAGCCTTTGATTCTGCAGATACAGCCTGTCATCCAGCAGGTACATTATTCCCAGCCAGCCCCAGAGCTAAGCTGCTCGCTGCACCCTACAGATTGCAGGTGCTAAATTTAGAGCCAGGTTTTGTTACTTTCCAAAAGCTGTTCTCATAATGACAGTCCTGAGCTGTGCCTGCTCCTGGCGGAAGCTGGGGAACAGCAGCCTGTGATTATGGAATTTTATTATATGGCCAGTGGAAAAATGGCAGAACAACCACTGGATGTTGTGTCAACACAACAATGGATGGTGTTAGCAGGATCAGGAGAGGTCCTCCCACTAGGAAAGTCAGATCCTGGGATTGATTTATCATAAAAAGCCTTCCAGGATGAAAATTGCCCCAAGCAGCTCTATCAGCATGCACCAGCAAAAACAACCTCGCTTAACTGGCTTCCCACTCTCCTGCAACTGAGAAACCCTTTCCAAGCACGTGCCACCTCCTCCCGGCCCAGGGGAGGCCAGCCAGAGGTGGGCAGAGGGCAAGGGCATTTGTGAAGTTCCCCATGGAAGTCTAAAGATGAGAAGATCAGTGGCTCTGGAATTTCACTTTGCCTGTAGAAAACAGACGAGATTTGTGTAGCCAAGGCAGGAACTTCCTCACTGGACTGGGAAGGGCCCTGCCACGTTCTTTCCTGTTTCTACCTGCTGCTGGAGGCTTCTCACCCCTGTATTGAGTATGAGCTAGGTCTCAGCCCCACAACCACTCAGGTTTGTGCTAGGGCATGCCATGAAGCCCTTCTCAGCACCCACTTTCTGCCCTACTGATCCCTCCACCAGCAGAACACATGATATCCATTCTTCCCACATCCATCATTCACTGCATTACTCACACATGGAAAGCCACAGAGTCAGGCATTTGAAACCAGACACTGGTTTCAAACAGACTTCCCAAAACACCAAGACATGAGCAAAACCCATGACGAGGGTTGCCGTCAGCAGCCCAAGGGCAGGTGTCTGGCTGGGACTGGCCCCGCATTCCTCAAGGAAAATCCTAGAACTCCCTGTGCCCTCTCCCTGCCAAGACACATGCTTGATAAAGAAGAATATTCAACCCAAGTGGATAACAGAATCATTGCTGTAGAAGGGCACTGATTCAGTCAGCGAGGCTCAGACTGGGGAGTGGAGAAGTTACAGAACCAGAGCTGTCATTAAGGGAAGGCCCTGTTGCTCCAGACTTGTATTGCTCTGGAATTATTAGAGCTGGTAGGAGATACTTCCACATCCAACTCCTGTGATACTCTTACAGCAGTCTCTGCCACACACAGCAGCGGGTGGAGCTGGGATTGACAGGAAGAGGGTACGCAACAGGAGGAACGAGTCCTATTCTTGGAGTGACCAGGAATAGCCTGGTCATGCCGTCAGACGCAGCTGACTGCAAAACAAACAGTTTCTCCCTCCTAACTCACCTTCCAGCCTTTTTTCTGGACACAAGTTTCTTTAAAAAGCACCTTGTACTCAAAATTTCGATTTAGTTTGTACTCAAGTATTCCGGTTTAAATTTAGTTTGTCTTTTTAAGGCACCAAGTCCGACTACCTCAACTACAGAATACCTTCCCAGGCCAATTGTCAGCAATCTTGACCTCAAATCAGTGCTCAGGCCGACACAGAGTTGTGCAGGAATTGGCATCTGGCTCTGTTTTCCAGCCACAACTTTGATTAGTCCGCCTATTCCTGTTGTTCTTATGTCATGCTCTTGCAACAGGAGGTGGTTGTGATTCAGTTGGTTTGTTTTTCTTCTTCTTCAATCTGCACAGAGCAAAATACATTTTTCAACCAATATTTTCTGCTCTCAGCATCACCCACCCTGTGAAAACAAGCTGTCTGCAGAAAATAGCACTGCTGGGAAAGCAAGAAGCTTTCTCCTGGAAATGGTGATGCTCGGAGAGCTTTACGTGAAACTGCCCCACAAAGATGTTCCACACTTGTGGGACCACAAGAAAAAGGTGATGCTGTAGCTATGGAAGAAAAGCTGGTGCTGGGAACCAAAACTCTTTTGGTTGGCCACATCAGTATAAGTTCCGCCTCATCTCACAGAATCTCACAGTGGTTTAAGTTGAAAAAACCTCAAAGATCACCTCACTCCACCTGCTCTGCCACAGGCAAGGACACCTTCCACTTGACCAGGTTGCTTCAAGTCGCATCCAACCTGGCCTTGAACACTTCCAGGGATAGGGCAGCCACAGCTGCTCTGGGCAACCTGTGCCAGGGCCTCAGCACCCTCACAGGGAAGAATTTCTTCCTAATATCCAATCTAAACCTCCCCTCCCACCAGTGGGAAGCCATTTCCCCCTGTACTGTCACTCCAGGCCCTTGTCCAAAGTCCCTCCCCAGCTCTCTTGGAGCCCCTTCAGGGAGGTCCTGGCTGAATGCAGCACCACCACACCGGTGGGCAAGGAACATTCCTAGGAGAGTTCCTAGAGAACTCAGAGTCTTGCTGACAGTTTTCCCAGGGCAAGGAGGCAGTCAGGCTTAGCAAAGCCCAGAAGTTATCACAGGCAGCACAGGCAAATTCCCGGAACTGCCACTTCAGTGGCCCATGGTGTCCCAGGGCAGGCTGGAACCAGTTCACGTGGTTAAGGCAGCCAAGGGTCAAGTGTATAACCTTTCTTCCTTTTCCCTAAGGGACCTGCTTATGTCCTCAGAACCTGTTCGCTTCAGCTTCCAGCCTCACTTATTAATAAGATGGGAATAACTAAACTGCCAGACCCCATCCTACCCCCCAAGGTGTAAATTCAGCCACCAGTGAGGGACTGAGTTTGTGTTAGATCTACACACCTGCAGGAAAACAAGGACACAAAGTCTTCAGCATGGCAGTAGCTAAAAATGATTCTGTGCTGCAAAGGCCCCAGGCTACAGCAGCCTGTACCAGCCCTCAGGCTCCTTGCCATCATCAGTATTTTCCCGATGCTCGGTGACTTTCCGGTCATGAGACAGCCAGGCTGGGATGTCACCCCCTCGCTCCATAAACAGAGGCTGTATCCATCACCCAGCCAGCTCTGCCCAGCCCTGGGACACAGCAGGTTCCATCGCTGCAGATGGATCAGCAGAGTAAACAGGCTATCTGTCCTGACAAGCAAAAGCTCCATGTGGGATGGGAAGGCACCTTTCGCAAAGCAAAGCCCAGCTGGTCAGCATTTAGCTGGAAAAATCCACAGAGGCAGAGGGAGGATGGAAATAAAAGGGATGATAAGAACACAGCATGCAAGGTTGAAGTGCTTGCTCCTGCGCCAGCCCAAGCAAGTGAGGCTGAACTCACTCCCAAGTTCCTTATCTGCAAGTCCCAGCAGATAAGAACTCAGCACTGAGACCCTTCCTCCAGGAGGACATAGGGGGAAGGGCAACAGCCAGATGATATCACAGCCCATCTGTGTGCTGGGTCAGATACAAAGGGGAACAGGGGAAAAGGACTTGCCACGAAAAAGGATCTTAAGCACTTGAGCTATGACCACTGGTCTGCAGCTGACCTTTGCTCCAGGCATCTTCCCCCCAAGAGGAAGGAATCCTGCAAAGTCAGACGTGCCGGGCAATAACTGCTTGCCCAGATGGACCCAGAGGTGGCCACCTGCACCAGCTGTCAGGAGGGCTCCAGGGGTGCCTCAACCTGCTTTCCCTGGAAACAGGCTGATCTTGGGGAAAGCATACTCTTTCCTCACCTCCCACTGTGCTGCGCTGCAGCATCAGGGGCACAAAATAGAGCAGAACTGGGACTGAAGCCTCAGAGTGGCTTCATAAGCCATGGCAAGGCAGAGCTGAAGAACACCATGCTCCAGCCACCCATCGCCCTGGCCTGATGCCACCAGTCCAAGTCTCCAGGACTGTGGAATTACTTAAATCCAGAACTCCAAGCACCAAGACAGGCTGATTCTGTTTCTTTGTCTTCAGGTCTGAGCTCAGGATTGTGCCACCTAAGCCTGGTTACATTTTTTTTCCCCCAGATTACAATATCCCCTCATCTATTTCTTGCTGGGAAACCCGACAATGCAGGACTCAGGGGCAAACCAGCAGAGTGGTTCATGCACCTGCAGTGAGGGCAGGGCTCTCCCTGGGACAGTCCAGACTCCCTGAGTACGGTGCTGGTGAAGGAAGCAAGGCTGAGAGATGGAAAGACAGCAGTAGCTTTGTCCAGCACCAGTTTCCTCCTATCCCCCTGCACGGCAGCCAGGCAGGAATCCCACACATGTACTCTTCCCTTCTGGAGAGAGACTGGTTCTGGCCAGCCCCAGGAATCATTGCCTTCACCTGCAGGGCTGTAGTGTGAGGAGGGTAAGGCTGTTGTACCTGGTGCTTATGCTGGGCTGTGGCATGGAAGAAATTTAATTAGGTGAAGAGCTGCCAGCTCCTGCAGAGTCCAGGGCTTGAGGCCACCACTGCACCACTGCAAATGCAGCACAACCATGCAAAGGTCCTGGAATGCTGCTCCTCAGCCAGCTCCCATCTCCAGGAACAGGGTGGTCAAGCTGAAAATCAGGCGCTACAGCACCATCACCCCCACAGTGAGGGATGAGCCTCTATACATGGCTGCAAACAGCAGCAGCATGCTGTGCTCAGCTGCAGGGTTTTCTGAACATGCTGACATTTCTGAACAATGCCTGGAGCATTGGGGAAGTTCAAGAGGGCTTCTCCTGTCACCCACAGCATCCCCTTTGGCTCTGTCCCATTTCTTCACCCTCCTCTTCTCTACCCTCCTCTCCTCACCCACAGACCTACTTCTGAAGGGTAAAAGTTACACCAAGGAAAATGCAATCTGTTAACTAGGACATACGACTGAATGTGCCGCCCTCTGGCACCTCCCTGTCTGAAACCCATCTTGACCTGGGGCTGTGCTAAGCTCTCCAAAAAAATTAGAGAAACAGATAAGCACAGAAGAGACATAAGCTGAGCTGATCCCCTTGCAGGGAAGTGTTGTAACACTAATTGGTTTCGGTCTCTCCCGGTGACAGATCGTCCCTGTGTTCAGAGCCACTCTGACGCAGGTGGAGAGACAAATGACCACACTGTGCACGGACAGCTGAGGATCAGCCACTTGATCCCTCTCTTCCCCCTCAGCACAGTTTCACTCCAGGACAGGCATTTCCAGCGCCACCAAACCCTGACAATTTAACTTCAACCCTTCTCCCCTAAGGAGGGCAGGGGAAATATCTACTCAGCAACGTGTGACCCCCGTCCTCTGTTTCATCTCCTGCCCTGTGCCTTTTTCCCCCCCTCTCCCCTCCCCCACACTTCCATCCCCTTTACCCACCCACTTCATTTGTCAGCAGCTACCACAAAATGATGCCCCTCTCAGAGCAACCTTGCCCTGCCCTCTGTGCACGGAGGTGACAGGCAAACCTCTGAGCCACGAGCACGCCCCACCGCCCTTCACCCACCCATCCATCCATCCATCCCAGCTCCTTCATCCCGAGGAAGGGCATAGGAAATGCCAGCAGAGGAATAACAGATGGCGCAGAACAAACCAGGGGAAATTGGTGTTCTCTGAAGTTGCCGGGGAGTGGGGAGCACAGAGGAGCTGTTGTGCTGCAGAGCAGCACCAGAGCCGCAGCCCGGCTAAACCCGCCGGCTCAGCCAAGCCCCGGGGACAAGACGGGGTCTTTGTTCAAGCCTCCCTGGAGGGGATTCATCAAAAAGCTTTGAAAACACATGATAAAAACAGCTTCCACGCACCACGCTCGAGCTGTCCTCTAAGTTTTCTGCTTGAAAACATTTCTTTGTTCGGTTTCTGCAAAGATCAGATCTTATTAAAGTCCTTATGTACCGTTTATGCATTTTGCCAGAGACCAGGGATGTTCTGCAAATGTTTACCCACAAAACTCATTTGCAGCAAAAAGGGTAAGTAAATCAGTCCATTAACTGTGCATATACACATCTCAGTTTCCACAGAACTGCAAGTTGGGGGAAATGGTTACTGTGTCTGTTTCAGAGCTTTTTGACAGCCTTTAATATCCCCAGCTCGTAGGAAAATGCTTTTAGAATATAAAAAGGAAAGAATAGTCTAAACATTCAATTAAAAGCAGCCAAGCAAGTCAAAAGTCCCTTCCTTAGACCACAGGCATTTTAGCTGATTTTCCAGAGAGCCAAAAGTCTCCCCGAGGAAACAAAAGCCATCAAACCAGCCCAACTCTGCTCCAAAGACGAGCCCCAGGTACGGAGCACACAGTGCAGGGAGCAGTGAGCGCGGCAGGGGCTGCTGCTGCTGCATCTCAAAGCTGCAGCTCCGCGCAGCCCGCACCTACCTTGCGGCGCTGTGATGATCCTGGGGTTCACCTTGGAGTGCCCCGCTGCCCACAGGCTCAGCGGGCCGGCCCACAGGGCCACCAAAAGGGCAAGAGGTAAGAAGTTCCCTCCCATTTCCACGCAGTCCGGAGCAGGGACCGGGAGTCTCTGAGCACCCACCCATCATCGCCTGCCTTATACAAAAGCCTGGTAGCATCCAGCCCAGCCAATGGCCGGGAGAGGGCGGGACTCAGTTCCCCAGGAACACTGAATTAAAAAAGCCCCCTAACTCTATTCATTGAGCACCTGATTTCAGCAGTTGGTCTCTGCAGGTTTGACTGGGGGTTTTGGGGTGAGGTTTTTTTTATTATTATTTTTGTCCACTTGGGGTTTCTTGTTGTTTTGTAAGGGGAAGGTGAAGCTCTGATGTCTTTGTTCACCCTCGGGCTCTGGAGAAAAGCTGCAGCTGGCTCAGGGTCTGCAAACAACTTCTCACAAAGGCTTGGAAGGGGAATACTAAGGTTGAGACAAATGAAATAAGAATGAAAAATCTGTCTAAAAATGGAAGACCAAGGGTGCAGAGACCGATAACAAAGGATGGCTGCTCCAAGGTTGTTCAAAGAGAAGGGTGTGCCGATGCCAGAGAGCCGTCCCTGGATCCGGAGGCAGACATGGAACAGGGGGGCTGTGCCTGCCATGAGGAAGATGCAGCGAGGCTGCAGCACAGCCCGTGTGTCAGCCCTCTGCTGCTGCTGCTACACTGCAACCCTGGCCAAGGGCCGCTCCCAGTAAAATAAAACACCGCCCAAAAATAAATCCACTCACCATCACAAGCTGACTACACCGTCACACACCAGTCAAACTCACACGTGCCATTGTGGGAGTGAATGACATCCCAGAGTGGATGGGGACAATCCACTTGGAGCTGGGACAAAGGTGACCCTGAAGGTGATCCCTTCCCGAAGATCCTGCCCTTACTTTTGTGATGCAAATATTATCCAAAACGACGGGATGCTGAGCACACCCCACGTGGCACAACCTTTAGAAAGTCACTTTGCTTTTCCAAACCTTCCCCCCCACGGGAGGCCACGAAGGGCTGGCAGTCTTTGTGCAGCACCCGTGAGGTTTGTTAATGAGAAGATAGGGCATTCCATGCACGGAAAGCGAGGTCAGACGTGACTAGAATAGGAGAGTCCCACGGGGAACTTGCAAAGATGAGACGCAGCTGCGCTTTTTAAAGTTGAGATTGAAGTTCAGCCCCAGCACCACTCTGCTCTTGAAGGAGATGAACTGTGATGGGGCAAGGGGAGGCATTTTGGAGGAAGCAAAAAAAAAAAAAAAAAAAAAAAAAAACAAAAAATTAATGAGCCAGCTAATGGCACATTTTAAGGACCCACAGGAATTTCCAACCAACTCTGCATGTAGTGGGGTTCATCTTTCTCTTTAATCACGCATCTGCTTGGGTAATTACAGGGTGATAACACAGATCATTCTGGTTTTTCACTTCTGGACATGGTGATTCCCAGCCTTGAACTACTTTGTGATCCTGCTCACCCCGAAACTGCCTGTTCCCCCAGAGACAGTTGTATTTCCCCACCTGCCCCATTGCTCCCTGAGGTGCCAGACCACATTATCACTTGTTTTCTTGCAGAGAAGAAAGGTGTATTCCTTTACACAATCAAGAGTGAAAAAGAACTGTCATCAGTCTAAGCCATACAAGCCATGCAGGTTCCTTACTAAATGTGAGGACTGGAGTTGCATCCACCTCAAATCTGAGTTGGGCTATGAGAGCTGCACATGTGATTATCTGTACTGCTTCTGATGACACAACGCAGCTGGTGGGCTGCAAAACTGGTTTTCAACTCCCACTCTTGACAAAGTTACCAACTGGAAACACAGAACAGTTCTGCTCAGAGAGGAACAAGGAGAGTTGCTGCCTCATTACAACAGTAAATCATTTGTTTTTCCATTTTCCTTGCCCCTAACTAACACAGCTGGGGACTCCACATGCTTTTAGGCTGGGTTTTTTGTTCCACCTACAGCTGCACACATGCTCCTGTGAATAAAATTTGGCCTGAAACTCCCTCAGAACTTCAAGAATTCATAGAATCAAAGGATAGTTTGGGTTGGAAGGGATCTTGAAGTCTATGTCATTCCACCCCTGGCCATGGACAAGGACACCTTCCACTTGACCAGGTTGCTCCAAGCCCCGTCCAACCTGGCCTTAAACATTTCCAGGGCTGGGGCAGCCACAGCTTCTCTGGGCAACCTGTGCCAGGGCCTCACTACCATCAAAGAGAAGAATTTCTTCCTAACATCCCATCTAACCTACTCTCTCAGTTTGAAGCCATTCCATTTCACTCTGGGCTCTTTCTACTTCAACAAGCAGTACCACTCCATCTCTTAGACCAGGAACTGAGAAAGCCCAGGAACATAACTATATGGTCCAGGATCAGAGTGATGCTGAAGCACCTTTTGCTAAGCTGGAGACTCAGCAGACAGTTTGGTGTGCATCAACTAAAGCTGTGTGAGATCTCTGCATGCAGCCCACCAGCAAAAGAGCCTGCAGAGGGGGAGAAAAGAGGGATAGTGGTAGAACAGGTGAGTATATAGGAGCATCCCCCCCCCAGAATGCTGGTTATAACTCTTCAAATGAAGAGTGACTCCAACACATAGCCACAATCTGGAATGCACACTAGGAAAACACCTGCCCCAGGGGACATTGCTCCACAGACCTCTGAACAGCACAGCTTTGATGGCTTTGTCTGCTTGGGAGGAGCAGAGATGTTTTTGAGATTCCCCCAAACCTGTCCCAGTTTGCAGGAGGTGCTGAACACACCACAGCAGCCCGAACACATCCAGAAATGAAGGACAGACTTCCCAAAGCGAGCAAGGACTTCAGTGAGATAGTTTGTTTGCTCATGACCACGTCATGCCCTCCCCCCCATCCCATAAGGAACATGTACCCAAACAATCAGAGTCCAGGCACACACTCCCCACTCAGCCCCCTCCTGCTGAGGTTTCCATCTGCTCCACTCAAGAAAATCAAAACTTCCACAGTGCAACTTCTGAGCACCCTTTTTCCAGACCACGCTCCTCGCTTCCAGCACGGATCAGAAGGCAGCCTCCCCCAGCAATCTTGTCAGATTTATGAAGCACAGATTGTCCCACTGAAGAACTGTTTTATTCATCCCCGCAGAGCAAACAGTTTGCCTGAACGTTTGTGGCCCAGGCAGCCCAGCTACAATGAAACCTCCTGTTTCTCTTGGCATTAGAGCAGGTATGTGATACTAACTAGAAAACATCCACGACCTTTGGTTGACCTCAGATCAGGAATGTGACCCTTGGAAGTGTTCCCACAGAAACCTTCCATGGAAAAGACGTCAAGGAGACAAACGTTCCTATCCTTGCAAAAGCCAGCAATCTCTTTTCTCTGTTGTGACATCAGAAACCTGCCCCATCCTGAGCAGTTGTGACATTGCCATCATCAGCCACCAAAGTACAAAGACAGACCTTGCTGAACCTGGCACAATAGGCTGAGGATGCTCACCACGTCCATCAGGCATGATTGAGTTTTTCCTCAATCCCTTCCCACACAAGATGAGGAGACTGCATGTTTTGTAACAGGATTTTCCACCTCTGTTCCTTCTCTGCAGGAACCTGCTGTGGGATGAACCAACGGCCCAGAAGACTAGGACAAAAGTGTAAAGGATGAGAACTCTGAAAGATGAGAGCTTCTATTTCTTACCCCTTGCATCTTGCCTTTGGGAACAAGCAGACTTATAAGGATGGATTTTGAGAGGAAACAAATGAAATTCCGCTCACAGTTTCTTTTGGTGCTGACAGGCTTTTCATTCCTCAGATGACAAAGTGAGGTGGGAAGGAAGCAAAATGGATCATTTATCAGCAAGCTGCTGCATTTTCTGCTTTCAACACAAATTCTCTCCCTCAGCATTCCTTGCAGACAGCTACAGAATCTCAACCATCCCTTTCTAAAGCCACAGCCCTGCAGTGGCTGTCAGCTTTCCAGCCTTTCCAGACACACAGTTTTCAACCAAGCTCATCTCCATCAGCTCTTTAAGCTGGACTGAATCTGGGGGGTGTGATCTTGAGGGAAGGTACACCTTCCCCTCTCAGTTCTGCCACAATGGACAGCACAGCAAATCTATTGCCCCAAGTGTCACAAAAGGGATCAGCAGTTCATGTGCCAAATGCTCCCCTAGGCCTTTAAAAGTAAGTCAGGAAAAGGGTGGAGGAACCAGGATAAGTTTTTGTACTAGATTTGCTATTAGAAAATTTATGGCAGAGTTGATTTGCACTCAGCAACTTGGAGAGCAGCACAAAACCCCTACCTGGAACTCCCCTTCTTCAGAGCTTCCCCCTCTGCCACTGAGGAAACCCCAGGGGCTCACCCAGGCAGGACCTTCCAGGCAAGAGTCTCACAACAGAACTCACTGGTCACAAGTTCTGCCTGAGGACTGGCCACAAACTCAGCTTCGATGACCCCAACCATGTCTTGCCCTTTCAGCTGACAGATGAGTGTCACTTGAATGTTTGTCACACAACCAGCAGCATTGACAGAGGTGATTCGGTGAGGACTCACTCATGGAGCAGGAAAGGAGACAGGAGCGCCAAAGGCTTCAGGCACAGTAAATGAAATCCCATGCAAAGTCTCACACAAATAAAGTTAATAATAAAAAAAAAAGAACGGCAGTTTCTTTGTTTAGTCACACTCTCACCATGGGAGTTGCACAGAACATCAGCTCTGTCTCCCTACGAGTGCCCAACAGGTCAGACTGTTTTGCTTACCTGGAATTTCTGGTTCTTCTTTTCTTGACTGCTGTGCTCCTCTGCTTCCCCTGGATGTCAGGGCAGCATTGCCTGTGGGAATGGCTACATCTCAGACTCCTCAACAACTTCATTCCCACATCTGCCAACTGCTCTAGAAGGCCTTTAGAAGGGGTTCAGCACCCACCATCCCCATAAACAAACTTATAAACTCCCTTTATCAGTCCCATCAAACCCACAGAGTCCTCCTGGCAACAGCCAAGTTAAGGTCCAATCTGCTCTCCCATCCCTCATCATAATATGGGTTGGCATTTCAGCCCACATTTTTCTCCAGATAATCAAAACAAGTCACCCGGTCCTCAGGAAGCCACTTCCAACTGCTGCTGGAAAAAATGCCAAAGTCCTTTACAAGCTGGCCAGGCATGTAAGATTAAGTAGAGGCTGCTCAGGAAAGTAAACTCCTTTAAAGATATTAAGTTGCCCTTGTACTGTTGAGGTACTTCCAGCAGCAATATCTGTCTCGCCAGGAAGGGAGAGGCATGGAAGAAGGGATCTATCTCCTGCTCCTCATTCACATTCTGGCCCCTGTGAGCCAACCCTGGGCCAAGTGACACAGAAGGAAAGTGTCTGCAGTAACTCAGAGCCTGCCTGGTGACACAAACACTCCATCAGACATGGGAAGCTCTCCATCTCTGCCAGCAGGACAGTTGGAACAGCAAAGGGTCTCACCACGTGCAGGACCCTGAGACTCGTTTTTCCACTGGGCTAAGCAGGGAAGAGCTCCTCTCTCTTCCTGCCTCCTATGGGCCCTTCCTTGTGCAGACTCCATGCCTGTCACCTCCTTCCTGGTTATTACAGGTCCAGTTCTCACATGAATCATTTGGGAAAGCAAACGCAGGAAGCCATAAGCAACCAGGTCACAGACTTTTGGGAGGGGAGGAAAACAGGCATTAAAACATGACACAGAGGGGGAATAAATGGACATGAACTTGCATGACCAGACACCAGCTGGCAGGATCTGTAGGATGATTAAATCATGTGTAACTGAGAATCCTTTGGGATCAAAGCATTTAATGACAGGGAGCTAAAGCTCAGCAAGGACTCCTGCGCAGACAGGATGGACAGCACTGCTTTTCTTCCATGGAACAGGGCAAACAAACTCATTAGGTAAACAGTTTGGAGTGTCCTCTGCAGATGTCAGGGCAGCAGGCCGAGCACTGCTGGAGGATCACAGTGCTCTGCTCCTGTCAACAGCTCCTTCTGCTCCAGTGAGATTAAATGGCAATTTTCTACCCAACTGCCCAGCTGTCCTTGGCAGCTCTTGCTGCCTCCACAGCCTCAGCAGTCCCTGCACCCAAAAATTAAACCTCAGAGCTTTCCTGGGACCACCACCCCAGAAGTTACTTGTCCCGTAGCTGCTTGTCAGCTCCTCCTTTCAGTTGCTTGGAGCTCATGGCCACTCCACAGGACTCCTGGCTGCAGCGGGGCACAGAGGCTACAGGTTTACCTGGGTTTAAAGAAAAAGGCTCGAGGGGTCTGTTAATAGTCAGCACCCCATATCTAGTTCCAAAAAAGTCTCTAAACCTCAGACAACTGGATGCTGGAAAATCTATTAGAGACATATCTTTCTCTGCTCATCCTGTTAAGTTTTTCTGCAGCATCTGTTCTTGGCCATTACGGGAAGACAGAGAACTCTGGCTCTGATCCTACACAACCCATCTGATGCTTTTATGGCTCCTGGAGTGGAACTCCACAGTACTCAAAACTGAACACCTAAACTAAACCCTGCTGAACAGGCAGACCATGCTCTTAAATTAGCAAGATATTTATTTCAGTGGTAGGGGAAAACAAACAACAACAAAAAACCCTCAAAGGGATTTTGAGACAACCATTCAGTGTGCTGGCAGACTGGAACACCCAAAAGTCAGTCAAGGACACTGCATAATCACAAATCAAAATTCCAGATTGGTTTGGGTTGGAAAGACCTTAAAGCCCATCTTGTTCCAACTCCCTGCCGTGGGCAAGGACACCTCCCACCAGACCAGGTTGTTCCTCAAAATCACCTGGTCTCACCTGAAGGGTACTGCATTGGGTTTTGTTTTGTTTTTAGTTCCCAGGCCCAGTTCAGGAGGACCAAAGCCAGGAAGATTCATGTTCAAAGCCAGTGGCTCCACCATTTCCTTGGACTTCCAAGGACAGCAGGGGATGTTTATCTTCTTCCCTCTGAACTTTCCTTTTCCTTACCATACTTTTAAACTCATTTGTGAGGCAGGACTAGATGTATATGCACTACTATAAATCAAAGGATTATTTATAAGTAACAGTGTTTACAAATATTAGAATATTATAAATATAGAAGGAAATAGAAATATTCTCAGTGTGACATTTTCAGTGCATTTCTGATTTCACCAAGTTAAAATAGATGCCTTAAAACTGCACAGGATTATTGTGCTGTTCTCCAGTTAACATCACGTGAACTCTCAACTCTGCATCCTTAAAAAGGATGCTTTGATGCCTAAAATCAGAGCTCCCTTTTTGTCACTTCTAAAGGAAAATCTGGATTCATACTAAGAAAGGGACCAAATCCCACTGGAAAGAGGCTGCTGGGAAGCTGCACTGTGTCACCTGCCTATCTTTGGGCTCTCACCTTATTTCTGATCAGTTGTCCCAGCATCCTTCTTCCTCCAAAGTTGTCCTAAGGAAGAGTAAGACCAAAACATCATTATTTCCAAGGAAATGCCACCAGGTCCTCCTGTCCCCTCTCCCCTTAGCCCTGCCACTAGTCCCCCTCAGCGAGACCCTTTAGCTCACTGAACCAGCACAAAGCTGGAAAAAAAAAAAAGACAAACTAAAAATATTATGTGTATTGTCATTTCCTACAAGGACAAAGCTGCAAGCAGCCAGGAAAACACTGAGTCCTCTGCAAAGAAAGTAAGCTGACTGGCAAAGGCTCTGCCAGGCTAATTCCTGCTGCACGTATCCTGCCAGGTTGCCCAAGCAAACGCTGGAGCACTGAAGAAAATCACTTTCATCAACTCAATTAATGTTCTCAATTAATGGGGCAGAGAGGAGCTGAGGGGCAGGGAACACTTAGAGCTTCTGTTTGACTGGGGGAGCAAGGGAGAACCATTACTCCATGGAAGTGTGTCCAACACGAGTCATATGAAGTCTGAAGGCAACATCTGATCTGATGCAACACACCACCCAAGCACACCCACACTGGAGATCCATGTCTGCACAGAAACAATGAGTCTCTCAAACACCAACGCCTGCTCCTGGGAGAGATCTTGTCAGTTGGGTTCACTTCCCACGTGGGAAGGGCTCCAGCATCACTGTGAAAGCAAAGGAAACTGGGGGTACTGCAAAAGCCATCCAGGAGATTCTTCTCCCTTTCACTCCTTTGCTGGAAAATTAGCCCCTTCCAGGACTGTTTTGCTCCTCACTGAGATGGCTTAAAATGAAGGAGACAGCCCCTCAGGTTGGCCAAAGTAGGAAAGCAGAGTACATATAGTGCAGAGCCCAGACTCCACCCAAACTCCCACCCTTGACCAGTGATGGTCAAGCACCACAGTGAGTAACAAGATTATGGAAAACATAGGAAGGAAAAAATAGTTGCTCCTGCTGTAAACACTCACTGTTACTGCTTCCCTGCTCAGCTCCTCTACAGGCAAAGAAGGAACTGAACCAAAAGTTTCTCTGATGTCAGAAACAGAAGATCCCTGCTTAGGTGTGGGAGCTGTGGTTTGAACTCCACCTTTTCTGAGGGTTAGCTAAGAACTTCCCAGTCTGTTCCTGGTGAGGCATCAGGCCACAGATGCTTGGCTGGCAAACAGAGGGTGGTGGAGGTCTGGCACACAGGCAGAGTACAGATGAGGCCCAACCAAAAGAGATGCATCTTCAAGCCAAAAGTGAGATGAGCAACCAAATGTGGAACAGGAGAAGGGGAACATGTCAGGGAGGTGGCACCAAGGATAGACCATGTGGAATGGGCAGGTGGTGGACAGCACATTGCAGTTTGCTCCCAAATAGCAGAACCTGTCATGGTCAGCCACTGGCAAATTTAGTTTATATCATTCCACCTCCTGCCATGGGCAGGGACACCTTCCCCCAGCCCAGGTTGCTTCAAGCCCCATCCAGTCTGGCCTTGAACACTTCCACGGATGGGGCAGCCACAGCTTCTCTGGGCAACCTGTGCCAGGGCCTCACCACTGTCACAGCGAAAAATTCCTCCCTAATACCACATCTAAACCAATACACTTATAGTCTAAAGCCATCCTCCCTCGTCCTATCACTCCATGCCCTTGTTAAGCCCTGTAAGCATGACTGTCATCTCCCAGCTCGGAGCAGGAGCCATTCAGCCTTTGGAGCAGGTGGAGAGGCAGCACTCACCTGGCTGCTGCAGAGCCACTCCTAAGTCATTTTGAACTTCCACTCTCCTCCAAGAGCTCTTGCAGCAATGTTCCCCCTTCCCCCTACTCCATCAGCAGCCTTGCAGGTGCCAGCAGAGCCTCCCTTCCCATCCCTGCAGCTCTAAATTTGCCTAGTTGCTGAGCACATCTATTCCGGGCAGCCGAAGGCAGGCGAGGGAAGCGAAGCTCACGCAGCAGGAGCGTCGTGAGTGGCAGCACTGCCAAGATCTCCTCTGATACAGCCAGTGCAGGCAGGGAATGTGTCTGAGTTGCTGCTCCAAGGCAAGTAATGCCATTTGGAAAAGAAATCAGAAAAAAGAAAGTTGTTTCCATCCCAAATATCCAGGCCATTCTCAGTTATCTGGGGACATGAGGAAGCAGAAATAATCATTATAGCAGAAAAAACTCCTTGATGCCAAATGTGGATCAGCAAAGGGATCAAATCTCAAGAGTGAGGTCAGGAAAAAAAAAAAAAAAAACATTTTGAGACACCAATAAATCCTAAGCTGAGAAATGACAAAGTGCAAGAAAACAGACACTCTGGTCTCACAGGAAGCCCCCTGCTCACCCTGAGCACATCCAGGAGAGTCTGCAAATGCTTCTCGGCTTCCGGCAGGAGCATCTGTGATACGGCTAATCCGCAGTTATCCCAGGAGGATTGGGGGCTGACAGCAGGGCTCGTCTTCCCAGCAGGGAAGGGAGGGAGGACACTGTGCATATGCCATTTCCTTCCCCAGCAAAGCCAGGATCGAAGGCACCAGGGATGAGAAGATTAATCAATTTTCCTGCATGTAAAATCCCAGCCATCATCTAGACTGGCCTTCCAGAATTTGTGCAGAGGGCAGGAACCTGGAAGAGTGTATAGTCGGGAAAGCCATTTATGTCCATCACATCTTATCTCCTACATATTGAAACATAAAAACATCCCCTCCCTCCCAAGAGTCTTAATCCTCTAGACAGGATTAAAGCCTATCAGTCAGGGGCTATTCTGGAGAGAAAAATCCCGCATTTGCTGGGTGATAGCTGAGAAGGTTATCAGCAAGGATGAGAGAGTTTGGGCAGGAATTAGAGGGGAGCATTGCAGCCTGAAGGGTAAGAGGGTATTTTCTGCTCTTAGCATGCACAGTGGCATTTCAGGCAAACCCGCTCCCGTGTTCATGCCTCGTTAATCTCGCTGGTACAATCAGAGTGATGCCAGGCCCAGCTCTGGGTCTGACTTCTCTCAGCTTCCACTAATTTTAAGTACAGGTAAATGGATTTAATTGGTTTTCCAACTCAGGTCCCGGGCACCTTGGGGCACCCAGGATTAGAAGACACTTTGGCAAACACTGGCTGCAGCCGGACTAGGCTGCATCAGTGTCATTTTTCTACCTCACACTCTGGCAACGGCCTCAACCCTTGTGCTTGTCACTCTTGTGTTACTGTCACTTCGTGGTGGCCATGAACTCCTGCACCCTCATCCTTGTCAGCTGGTAGGGGAGTGCCCTCTGCTGAAAGAACAGACTCCTACAAAGGCAAAGCTTTTCCTCCAGTTCCCTTCATGCCAGGAGCATGTCCCTTCAGAGATCTCATTCATAACCCAGGACAGACCACAACCACACAACAGGCAAGGGAATAAAGCCTATTTAATCCAGAGGGAGCACAGAATGATGGACTGGGGCATGTCAGGTGGGCAGGAATGAAACAACAGGCAGGAGAATATCAAAGATTCCAGAACTGAAGGGGTCACATCTCTCTAACACAGAGCCACCTCTTCCTTTCTCCATGCTGTACATGGTCTTGTCCCTGGTGGTCACAAGGAAGAGGTTGGAGAGAGCATCTGAAGCTGGAGGAGCTGCCCTCAGCATGTTCAGTGCTGCCAAACAGAAGAACAATGGAAAGCAGCTGCTCCATGCTGGAGAGGGGAACCCCAGTGCAATGAATCAGGGCCACATCCCAGACCCATGAATGTCATGGCTGCCCCAGTGCAACTCACCAGTCCAGCCAAAAATTTAGGGAGCCCCACCAGCAAAGATGAGCTCCAAGGCAGCCTGAATGTCCCCTCCAGTGGCCTGCAGGGCTCGGAGACTTAGTTCATCATCGTGTATTCCCATGTCTCGCAGCTGCTGGAGCTGTGGCTGCCACTGGCTCTATACACAGCAAAGAAGAGGAGTTAAGGTGAGAGGCCAAGCAGGAAAAGAAGTCCTGTTCACAGACCACTCTTCCCTGCTGCACTCTCCCACCTCCTCTGGTTCACAACCACAATGCTAAGTGTGCAAACAGATTCTGAAAGCTCAAATTCTTGCTGCAGACTCCCCAACTCCACTATCTCACCACCCCATTTCCAACCAGTACTTTTATAGTGGTCTATCATTCCCCTTCCAGCTTAGTGTCCTGCCACAGAAGGTGCCTGGAAAAACCACCTCCACACTTTAACAGTGGGATATGGGATTCCACAAGCTCCTGAAGAAAAGGCTTTGACACTGACCTGCAGGCTGGGCTGCCCTGAGGCCTGCAGGGCATGTTGCAAGGCCTGGCTGAACAGGTCATTGGTGATTGGTGTTCCTGACTGGACACTGGATGACATTGGGGATGTCCCAGAGGAATGACCCTAGGAGGAAGAAAGTTGCACACGGATCAGGAGAACACTTAGAGGAACCAGCACCAGCAGAGAGCAATGCCTGCAACACCCCTTCATCCTCAACCCCATGGGGAAGAGGACTCAGCCATGAGGAACTAAAGCAGGCAGGCGTCCCAGAGCTGAGCAGTGCTACCTGGGTGCCAGGGGTGGGTGTGTGGGAGCTGCTCTCCGGGGTGCTTGCCAGTGCCAGTGCAGTTGCCAGCTCGCTCTGGGTGATGGGCCGGGGTCCCGCAGCCCCCGTGTAGCCCAGGGAGGCCGGGCGGGAGCCAGATGTGCTGCTGGATGGTGTGGACCTCGTGCTCTGCGTGGAAAGGAAAACCACACCTCTGATGCTGCTGGCCCAGGAAAATCTGGCTCACCCGCTCATTTCCACAGATCCCTTTCCTGAAATACTCAAAACTCAAAAGTGTGGAACTTTTGAAAAAATAACATGACAAGGTGGAACATGCTTTTTTTGCACAAACTCAGTTGTGGAAACTGCCTGTCAACCTTTTAATATGTCATCTGCCAGCCTAAAACAAAACAATTCACTCTGGAAAGGCACTTTTTCAGCCTAAATATCCTGTTTCTCTTATAAAACACTTTGTCCTTTGGAGAGGAAGACTGCAGAAGCGCAAGGACCAACATGCCTGCACTTCCCATCCATGGCTACCCCTGCATCCATCTGGCTACAAAGGTGTTTCCTCTGAGGACATGAGCTGTTCCATTCTTATGCTGCGTGTTCAGCACTCAGGAAAATCCTCTTCAGAACAGCATCCAAGCACACCACGATCAATATGTTTGTCTGCACAACACCCTCAGGAGCCAGAGCGGCTCATGTTACTCATCAGACAGGAAGAGAAAAGCTCTGGAGTACCAGGGCTACAAGTTAAACCCATACTGCAAGCCCAAAACATGTGTTCCACCCAAACTGACCACTTACCTGGAAGTCATCTTCGTCATCAGAGAGACCTTCAAAGAGAAAGCCACCTGCACCAGGAAGGAGAATAAATGAATGTAGAAGACTGGTAGGAATTAGGTACCAGATGAGAATCCCATGAAGTTAGGACAGAGACCTCAGCACCAAGAAGTTCATGTGCAGTGGGAGACATGTCAGGCCTGTTCTTTGGGCACTGCAGAGGCCACAGCCAACACTGACTACATGTACAGGACTAGGAGAAACCCCAAGGCCAAAGTGCCCCAGGTAAGTCTCACCAGTCCAAAAATCTATCAAACCACAGGAAGCGTTTCCAGCTCAGGAACCCAAACCTCTTGTCCCTCCACCCTGGGAAGGACCGTGCCAGTACAGCACAGATGGGGACTGTCCATCCCTGGAAGTGTCCAAGGCCACACTGGATGGGACTTGGAGCAACCTGGTCCAGTGGAAGGTGTCCCTGCCCATGGCAAGAGGGTGAAACTGGATCACTTTAATTTCCCTTCCAATCCAAACCAGTCTGTGATTCCACGATTCTCCATTAGCCTGCAAATCCTGCAGCACATTGTTCCTGCAGGCTCCCCCTCACCTGCACGGCTGAACACACCTGGCATGTCCCGGTAGGAACCAGAGGACACGGCTCGGGAGGATGTCTCTGGGGCTGGGAGGGGGGTGCTGCCAGCCACGGAGTGCAGGACAAGGACAATGGCATTCACCAGGGCAGGGTGAGCTGGGATCAGCCTGGAGAGAAACAGGGAAAGAATGAATCACATAAAATATCAGCCCTTTAAAGCTTAGGGCACAGCCATCCCCACTGGCTGCACCAACACTGCTGGTGCCCAGCACAAACACCTCCAGGCAGCTGCATCTCCTCCTTGACCCCACATTCATCTTTCCATGGTTCACTTCTCCCACGTACTCTCATGGGAGCAACTCTGCTGTAAGCAACCAGATCCAAATCTGCACCCATGATCTGGAGATAATTATGGCCCTAGCTCCCATTAAATATCCTTTGCTTTAATCCAAGTGATGTATCTCTCTTTCCTGTTGCTGAGGGAGAGGTGTCCTAGCCTGAATCCTGGTGTATCCATACTGGCAGGCAGGATACAGAGAGAAACAGTTGACACACAGTGAGACAAAGGCACTGCTGAGTCACTGCCCCAGCTAACATGAACTTACGTGTCCAGCATGTTGGGGTCTGCAAACACTGAAAAGAGATCCTTGTCCTGCAGGACTCCTGGAAGGAACCAGGAAACATGATGGGACAGGATACAAAGAACAGGAGTCAGTGAAACAAAAGCCATTTCATTTTTCAGGAACTGAGTCACAAATAAACACTATAAATACTCCTATTATTGTTCTCTCTCAAGCCTTTTACATCATCCTGCAGACTTTTGACTACAGTCCCACACCCAAGGGATGGGGTTTTCTCAGGGGATCCCACGGGTGCTGCACGTGAAGGGTGGGATCCAATCTGGCCCCCAGTTCACTCCAGCCAGGCTGTGACTGCATCTCAAATTCCACCTGCCTCAGACTAGTACCATCCCAGTCCAGAACAAGCAAGCTAGTTTTAATTAACACTTTGCAGGAGAAAGAAAGGATCCATCCCCACTGTTCTCCAATCCTTCTGAAGCCAACATCCATCCCCAAACATTACCAATGGAGTACAACTCTGACACCTGAGCAGTCACTGACCCTTATGCTCAACAAAGGGACAAAGAGTTGGATTTCCCAGACAAGGGCAACGTTCCCTTCCCCCCCCATCAGGAATTAAATCCATATTTGGTGTTCTATTGTCCTTTCCCTGTCAGGAATTAAACATTTATTTGGCTTTCTTCTGGATCACACCTAGACTCACCCAAAGCAACAGGGTCGCTGCTGAGGCCAGGAGTAGCTATAATGATCTGATCCAGCGACTCCTTGTTTCCCAGCATTTTGAAGACCTGCCAGGGAAACCAGAGCAGACCAGCAGCATCACCCACCCAGGCTGCACTGAGGGATTCTTCTCACGAGGAGGGGACAGCTAAAAACCACCCCAAGAGCACAGCAGGAAGCCCCACTCACTGCATCTCTGTAGGCAGGGCTGCTGTGCAGGGCAGTGTGCAGGACACGGAATTCCCGGACTGCTGCCACCTTATCCACAGGCTCTGAGGGCGAAAAAACAACAAAACACAACACAGACCTCCCTGTCAGCTTTAACAGCCATTTTGCATCCACTGGGACTTCCACGTTGTCAAGAGCAGTGGGGATTCTCTAATACCCTTGGATTCATCTCATGTCTCAGTATAGTGACCATGGAGTAACAACTCATTGCACTGTCAGATAATGAAAATATATAGAAATATACTCCTACATGTACCAAAGGAGCTGTATGAAAGCAATACCTCTAAACTACCCCAGCTTATTCTACAGTCAGGCAGAGCAGAAGCACACAGGAACCTGCTCATCCCTGGAGCTGAGGAGCCAGGAGCTTTGATCCAGATACTCTGGCAACATGCTAAAATTCGTCACGAGCAGTAAAGAAGGGATAGTCCCTCTCCCCACTGCATCCCTCATTCCTTAACACTTCTGTCAGCAAGAAAATTAACACCCACACGCCGCTGTTACACGTGGGGCAGCTCCCAAACAAATGGGTTCATTCCTCCTGAATTAAAACCTCAGGAACGAATCAAGAGCTATTCGTCAATCCCTTAAAAACACATCCCAAGGAGATTCAAGGGGTAACCCCCCCAGCCTGCTCCTCACCTGGTTTCTGATCAGGCTCGGGCCAGGACTTGCGCAGGACATGGACGGTGGAGCCAGACTGGATGCCATAGAAATCCAGTGTCTGGTCATCCCGCAGCTTCCGGCCACAGTAGATCAGGTCTAGGGGGGAGAAATACCAAGATAATCACCTGTGGCCCCCAGAGAAAGGGCTGAGGGACTAATTGTGAGTCGGAGCCCTGGGGATTATTGCTGCAGCCTGCTCCATCTGGCCAGGGAACAACACTGCCAAGCTGTGGAACTGAAGTTCGGGGAGGAAATCACGAAGCTAACACACAGAAGGCAACTTCATCACCTACCCCACAGCAGGGTCAACCTCTCTCATAGTTCTCGTCCAGGATCTCACAAGCGCACAGTGATTTGGAAGCCCAAAGACTCCTTACAAAGGGCAGTGACACCGCTGGAGCTCTGTGGCCCCAAGAAAACAGGGAATAAACAAACTACCACGTGAGGGCTCATCTGGTGCGTGCAGCAGAGCCGCTGAAGCACATTCCGAGCCCTCCCACCAGCAGGACGCCGTGTCCTGGCCGCGGGAAGGATGGGAAAAGGGTGGCCTCAAGTGGCAGAACTGTGACAGGAGCCAGGAGGGCACGCACCGATGAGCTCGGGGTCGGGGACGGATTCCTGCAGCTTGCCGGTGATGAGCTGCTTGAGGTGGGAGATGCTGCAGCCGCCCAGCGGGCACTCGCCCAGCTCGGTCTCCGGGAGGTGCAGGATGGATTTGGGAGCCAGCGGCTGCTCCGCCAGCTTCACGGCGATGTGCCACTCCGGCAGGGCCATAGCAGTCTCTCCTCACCGCGGCCAGGCCGGACTGGGACCCGCAGAGCTCTGCAATGGACCCAGCCGAGACCTCCCGTCACCCACCAAACCCCTCGGTGGGTCCCGGGAAGCTGTGCCAGCCCCACTCCCGGCGTTCCCACCCCACCGACCCGCTGGAGGGATCCTGAAGGGCCACCCCCAGACGCTCAGATGACGCGTCTGGACCCCTCTCCCGACCTCCCACCTTCCCTCAGCTCGGGGGGGGCCCGGCCGTGTCCCCCTGGGTTCCCAAATTCCCAAACCTCAGCTCAAGGGATCCCAGCCGTGTCACCCCAGGTTCCCAAATTCCCGATCCTCAACTCAGGTTGGTCCTGGCCGTGCCCCCCCAGATTCCCAAACCTCAGTTCGGGGGGACCTGGCCGTGTCCCCCCAGATTCCCAAATTCCCGATCCTCAGCGCAGTGAGTCCGGTCCCCCGCCGACCGGAACCGGAAGCGCACTCGGAGCACGCAGTGCGCGATGGGAAATGTGGTCCGCCGCTGTGAGCGAGACCTCGCCCATCTCCCCCGTTGATTGGCTAGCCTGGCTGGGACGAGCCAATAGGAGGGCGGCCGAAGGTTTAAAAGGCGGAGCAGCCCCAACGCCGCTCCCACCCCGGCACTGTCAGTGCCTCGGCTGTCTTTGATTAATGACACCTCATTAATTAAGCGGTTGCTGTCCCTCCTCCGTGGATGAGCAGCTCCTGCAGATACCCCCGAACGCAGCAGGGACCGGCTTCTCTAAGCTGGGTAGTCTTCAGTGCAGTCTGCTGCTCCATCTCACCCTCTCCCAAAAAAGGAGAGGCCACTGCTTCAGTCACCAAATTCTGTGCCACGGCGCCAACTTTTTTTGACAAGAAGAGCTGTTTGCGTTCTAAAAAAAGCCAAGTTACCATGAAAGTCCAGCCACGCTGGAAGAGCCACATTCCAGGCACGCTTTGCTCCCTTAACAGCTCTTAAAATGGTCTAAGCAGCACCAGGGGCCTTGACAGGATTTAAGGAGAATTTAGAAAAACAAAATCTGAGTAAGTTTTAGCTACAGGCCAGGTTTGAGTCCAAAATGTACTGCACAATAATACTTTGTAGCAAGGGAATAGAGGACCCACCCTGAAATAAAGAAAAATCAGCCCTTCTAGTGTTTAAACCTTGGAAGTTTATTTGTTTTCCTACAAAGGAACCTAAAGGTGACAAACCTAAAGGTGACAAACCTAAAGGTGACAAACCTAAGTGTCATTCTACACACATCACCTGGGGCAAGTGAATGACCCTCCACCTGTTTCCAAGCCCCGAAGAGCCATGAGGAAGAGGATCAGGAGCCACAGGACAACTACAGCCTAACAGGCCATTAAAATGCACATCACTAACTGGTACCTCAACAAATTAAAACATGGGATCAGGAATGGTGATGGACAGCTCTGGTCCAACATGGAAGGAGGAGGCTGCCCCGGCAGGGAAAGCCCAGGGTGGCTGCCAGCAGCCCCTCTAGAAGCACTTGCGATGGACAATGGAGGGACCGGACTCATCATACTCCTGCTTGCTGATCCACATCTGCTGGAAGGTGGAGAGAGAGGCCAGGATGGAGCCACCGATCCACACGGAGTACTTGCGCTCCGGTGGGGCGATGATCTTGATCTTCATGGTGCTGGGGGCGAGCGCAGTGATCTCCTTCTGCATGCGGTCGGCGATGCCGGGGTACATGGTGGTGCCCCCCGACAGCACCGTGTTGGCGTACAGATCCTTCCGAATGTCCACGTCGCACTTCATGATGGAGTTGAAGGTGGTCTCGTGGATGCCGCAGGACTCCATGCCCAGGAAGGAGGGCTGGAAGATGGACTCGGGGCAGCGGAAGCGCTCGTTGCCGATGGTGATGACCTGCCCGTCGGGCAGCTCGTAGCTCTTCTCCAGCGAGGAGGAGGAGGCCGCCGTGGCCATCTCCTGCTCGAAGTCCAGGGCCACGTAGCACAGCTTCTCCTTGATGTCCCGCACGATCTCACGCTCGGCCGTGGTGGTGAAGCTGTAGCCCCGCTCCGTCAGGATCTTCATGAGGTAGTCGGTGAGGTCACGGCCAGCCAGGTCCAGGCGCAGGATGGCGTGGGGCAGGGCATAGCCCTCATAGATGGGCACGGTGTGAGTGACACCGTCCCCAGAGTCCATCACGATGCCGGTGGTGCGGCCGGAGGCGTAGAGGGACAGCACGGCCTGGATGGCCACATACATGGCAGGAGTGTTGAAGGTCTCAAACATGATCTGAGTCATCTTCTCCCTGTTGGCCTTGGGGTTGAGCGGTGCCTCAGTGAGCAGCACCGGGTGCTCCTCAGGGGCCACACGGAGCTCGTTGTAGAAGGTGTGGTGCCAGATCTTCTCCATGTCGTCCCAGTTGGTGACGATGCCATGCTCAATAGGGTACTTGAGAGTGAGGATGCCCCTCTTGCTCTGTGCTTCATCCCCTACGTAGCTGTCCTTCTGGCCCATGCCCACCATGACCCCCTGGTGCCGGGGCCGTCCCACGATGGAGGGGAACACGGCCCGGGGCGCGTCATCTCCAGCAAACCCCGCCTTGCACATGCCCGAGCCATTGTCCACCACCAGAGCAGCGATCTCCTCATCAGCCATCCCGACCAGCCTGCAGGCAGGAGGGACAAGGAGGCATCAGCAGCTCCCCCCGAGGGGGTAGAGCAGACACACCACACAGCCCCCCATGCATCCCCAGGGCACTCCAACAGCAATGCTGAAGGAGCCCCACACTGACAGGAGCGGGTATATTGGGAGCAGGGGGTGGGGGAGGGTTGTAAATTAAGCCCCAAGGGGTCTGTGGAGCAAATCAGGGGGGTAAAACATTATTTATTTCTTCCCTTAAAATACACAGATATATATATAACCTCTGAAAAGACAAACACAGGTCTAGTACAAGGTGTCCCAACCCATAGCAGAGGGTTGAAACCAGAGAAGCTTTGAGACCACTTCCAACCCAAACCATTCCAGGATTCTGGGATTCCTACTCTCCTCAGGAATCTAAGGAGAGCAGCAGGGACCCCCCAACACGCCTTCACCACAGGCTTAAAGGAACAAAGACACCGAAGAGAAAACACCACCCTCCTTGCCTCACAGGGCCGACACACGGGGGAACCCTAATCCGAGCCACCCCCTCTGGGGGCCCAAACAGAAACAGAGAAATCCCGAAGCCACTGAGAGACCTCCAGCCCCTCCAAGGCCTTCAGCAGATGACTCCCTAAGGGCCCGAGCAGACACAAACAACCCCTAATCTTTCCCCCCGAACGTACAAGGGGAGTACTAATCCCCCCCTCAGAGCCTGATCGGACATGGGAACTCCAACCCCTCCGTGAGGGCCCCAGCAGCTGAGCCCAACTCCGTCCTGAAAGCCTAAAGAGGACCCAAAAGCTCTGCAGTGGACCCCTCGCCCCGCTCTGAAAGCCCAAATAGACGCAGGGGAGTCGCTGAAAACCCTCTTCAAGGGCCCAAACAGATATGGAAAAGCCTATAAACCCACCCTGGGATGCGACGACCAAGCACACGCCCCTCCGGCCCCCACTCACGCCCCGCGCCCTCAGCAGCGACTGCCCGGCAGGGGCGGCGGGCGCGCGCTTTTATACCGCCGGAACCGGAAGCCGCCGAGCGCCGCGACAGGTCTTTGGTCTCTTTGGCTTAGGAGGCCACGCCCTTCCCGGAAGGGGGCGGGCACTTCCGCCGCGGCGCGCGCCGCGCCACTTCCGGGACAGTGAGGAAGGGGCGGAAGGGAAGGAGAGGGAAGGGACGGGAAGGAGGAGCCGGAGCGGCCGCGCAGGGACCGGCGGGACCCCCACCGGAGGTAACGGCATGCAGAGCGCCGGGGAGGCCTCCCGCAGCCGGAGCAGGGGGCTGCGGAGCGTGCGGCGTGGCGGAGGGGCTGTTTTGAGGTCCGCGGCGCGGTTTCTCTGCCCCCCCTGTTCCCTCCTGAAGGGGGGTGTTGGCGGTGGGTTTGGGACCCCGCCGGGACGGGGAGGGGCGTGGGGAGGGTGGTTTGTCAGCCCTCGGGGGGCGCGGTGCTGCTCGGCTCCGGCCTGGGGTCCTGGCGGTGGGGGAAAGCGCTCTTTTAGGAGCTGCTTCCCTGGTTCAGCCGGTTAGAAACGCGAATTGAGGGGCTGTTTAATTGAAGGGCTCGTTAAAAAAGGGAAGTCGAGGGGCTGTTTAGCTGAAGGGCTGTCGCGGTGGTTCAAAGCCCCGAGAAAGGCTGGTGCGGGTGGTTCAGCCGAGTCCTGCCCCTGCCTCGGCGAGGGAAGGGCGCAGGAGGTGGGGAGGGACTCAAAAGTCGGGGGCGGGACGCAGAAATCAATGGAAGGACACAAGAACTGAAGGAGGGACACAGAAAGTAAAGGAGAGCAAAAAGGAGCGAGGCGATACCAAAGTTAAGGCAGACACTCAAAAAGTAAGGGATTATCCACGCTCATAAGACCTGGAGTAGTTCAGTGCTTTCAGTCCAGCTTCAGTTGTCACCTTAAACTCTGATCTGATCCTTTAGCGGTTTTCTGTGGGCAGATCACATCCTTTTTGCCTTAAAAGTGGCTGTCACTTTGCTGCCTCTCCAGCACAGCCCTGCTCCTTGCCGGTGCTGCCTTGGCTATGCCCAAATGCCCCTTTTTCGGGGTGATGGTGCCAGGCAGCCATGCAGCCCAGCACCCATCCTGCTCAAACCAACCCGAACCTGCCCCACTGTTGTACCTCAGCCCCGGGAAATGGGGTGGCCGCCTTCTTGGGGGGGGTCGCTGCTGCGCCCGAGGTGTGTCTGCTCTGCAAGTCTCAAGTCGTTTGCTCCCCACCCCGAGGTGCTCCTGATGTTTGGGGCACGCCCTGCCTGCCCAGTGTCCCCCGGGCTAGGCGGGGTGCCAAGGTGTGGGCTGGGGGTTCTTGTGCTGGTTTGTGGTTGCTCTTGCACCCCCCACCAGCACCAGCTTGTGTGTGGATCAGGACAGATGGTGTGTTGTGCCTTCCCGAGGAGGCTGAGGCTCTGCCCAGCTGCCGGCTAGTGCAGGGTATTGCTCCTGACATCCAAACCACTAATCCACTCGGTGGTGGTTCACTTGCAACCTGAAGCCACAGCAGGTAAAAGTGCAGCCTGCACCAGCCAGGCTTTTCATTTCAGTTGTCGTTTAGTGAAGTGTTTGCAGGGGGAGAAATTAGGTTTGGGGTAATGGGCTGTTATTTAGGGCACAGAGAGGGGAAAATGAGTTGGGCACGTAGCACTTGATATGAGTGATGCTATCTGATCACCTAGGGATGCTGGAAGTTGCCTTTCACTTTGGAAACTGCTGTCTTGTAGATGATTAATTGTTTTAGAGCGGAAATTGTGCCTGTTTGGAAACTTTTTTTTCTTTTTTTTTCCACGAAATAATCTCTTTTTTCCAGTATGTGGCTTGAGTAGCCCATGCTGGCCGTAAACAGGGTGGTGGGAGGTGGCAGGTGATTGGAGCTTGTTTGTAGTTGGCTTTTCCTTTGTTTCTCCAAGCTGGCTGTATTCTGATATCAATGAACCTTGAAGGGCAGGAAGTGGGATCTGTTTAATCATCTTTTCCCCCCGAGGAGAGCAGTCTTTGTCAGCAGGGCCAGTGGGTGACACAAAGTCCAAAATACACACGGTCATTTTAGCGGTCGGGGATTAGCAGCGCAGTCGTCCTTCCAGGATTTATCCAGAGCTGTGTTTCCAGCCCTGGTCTGCTCTGTTGCTCTTTGCTCAAGTGCTGGCTCAGCAGGTCAAAATGGAGAGCTGGGAAAGCTCGTGGATCCTTCGGCTGGGAAAATGGAAGGGAGGACACGGATGGGTCTTGAAACTGCAGGATCCAGAGGCAGGAGTTGCTTGGTTCTCAGTGGTCTTTGCTGTACTCTCATCTCTCTCTCCTTGAAAGAAGTAGTGCCTAAATATAGTTAATTTTTAAAGGAAAGATAAAAAGAAAGTATAAAGTGTCAAGGATTTTGTAATGCAGTGAAAGCGTTGAAGAATTTAGTGATAAGAGTGCACAACAAATTTCTGCCTGGCTTTTAATATGGCTACGATCAGAGCTTGTCCTTTTAAGGTGGCATTTCAGGAGCATCAAACTCTAAACCTAACCTTTCAAAAGTAATTATTTAGGAAGCATGGAAGGCTTGTGACTGGGCCCACGGACAAAGGCATTTCAAATGGTGTCTTTGGGGTATGGGAGAGTGAGGTCCTGGCAAATGTGTTCGGCTCGAAAATACAATTAAACAGTCTGAAAATTGAATGCAAGTTGGAGCCCCAGGCTGTTAAACACGGAGCTGATTGTTTCACGGTCTCCTGCACAGGAAAGAGCACTGGCTTTGCACTCTATTTATCCTCTTCCTGGGGAAAAGATGAAAGCATTTTATATTCATATGGACAAATATTTGTGTGTGTCTCTCTCTCAGATTCTGCCCGTCTCCCAAGGTCGGGGCTCGAACCCTGCCGGATAACGCCGGAGCCGCCCCCCTCCCTCGCCAGCCATGCGAACTGCGGGATGAAGCTGGAAGCTGTGGTGGAGCAGCTGCAGAAGCAGCAGCAGCAGCAGCAGATGGATCCGCGGCAGCTGCGGGAGGCGCAGGTGCCGCAGCCACAGCTGGCGGCGCCCCCGCGCTCCCTCCCGGCCCCCGCCGCCCGCCCGGCCCCGGCCAGAGCCGCACCGCTGCCCGGGGCAGCCGCCCGGCCCTTCGACCAGAGCAGCATGCATTCCGAGCCNCTCTCTCTCTCCTTGAAAGAAGTAGTGCCTAAATATAGTTAATTTTTAAAGGAAAGATAAAAAGAAAGTATAAAGTGTCAAGGATTTTGTAATGCAGTGAAAGCGTTGAAGAATTTAGTGATAAGAGTGCACAACAAATTTCTGCCTGGCTTTTAATATGGCTACGATCAGAGCTTGTCCTTTTAAGGTGGCATTTCAGGAGCATCAAACTCTAAACCTAACCTTTCAAAAGTAATTATTTAGGAAGCATGGAAGGCTTGTGACTGGGCCCACGGACAAAGGCATTTCAAATGGTGTCTTTGGGGTATGGGAGAGTGAGGTCCTGGCAAATGTGTTCGGCTCGAAAATACAATTAAACAGTCTGAAAATTGAATGCAAGTTGGAGCCCCAGGCTGTTAAACACGGAGCTGATTGTTTCACGGTCTCCTGCACAGGAAAGAGCACTGGCTTTGCACTCTATTTATCCTCTTCCTGGGGAAAAGATGAAAGCATTTTATATTCATATGGACAAATATTTGTGTGTGTCTCTCTCTCAGATTCTGCCCGTCTCCCAAGGTCGGGGCTCGAACCCTGCCGGATAACGCCGGAGCCGCCCCCCTCCCTCGCCAGCCATGCGAACTGCGGGATGAAGCTGGAAGCTGTGGTGGAGCAGCTGCAGAAGCAGCAGCAGCAGCAGCAGATGGATCCGCGGCAGCTGCGGGAGGCGCAGGTGCCGCAGCCACAGCTGGCGGCGCCCCCGCGCTCCCTCCCGGCCCCCGCCGCCCGCCCGGCCCCGGCCAGAGCCGCACCGCTGCCCGGGGCAGCCGCCCGGCCCTTCGACCAGAGCAGCATGCATTCCGAGCCGGAGGAGGAGGACGAAGAGGAGGAGGAAGATGACGAGGAGGAGGAGGAGGAAGAAGAAAGCGGTTTGGAAGGCAGCGAGCTCGATGGCGCTGACGTGTCTGGGAAAGAAAGCTGCTCTGCTCTGAAGTATTTTCGGGCTCCCAAAGTTGCCCATCCCACCCAAAGAGTGCCCTCTGCCTCGAATCCTCTCCCAGCTGCGGGGCACCAGCGGGTGGGGCAGCAGGGCAAGGAGGAACAGGGTAAAGACACTACTAAGCAGCTGCATTCCGGGTCCTCGGCAGGACGCCCCAGCTGGCGCTTGGACGAGCAGCTCAAACAGGTCAGTGCTAATGTTCCTGCCTCCTAAAAGTGACCACGTTGAGTCAAGCTGAGCATTTGGGGTTTTTTAAGCATGGTGTCCTGCTACAAGCACTTGAAAGTGCTTTGGAAGGCAGTGCTTCCCTGGTGGGCTCTTGCAGGTTTATTCTTTACTAAAGAGATTCTACAGAAACTTTACTGATTTTTCAGCTTGGTATAGAGGAGCCCCCAGTCTGTGAGAACCTTTGTGGGGTATTCCAAAGGGAAGGGCCTGGTGCTGTATTCATTTTTTGTGCAGACACTTGCCTGCTAACGTCTCACTCCAGTTATTTCTCTATCTGGCATCTACAACCCCTTTGTGTCAGACCCCTGGGATGCTGGAACTTTGGATTTCTCATTGGTGGTGTGGGCAGGCAGGGAAGAGTGTCCTGCCACTGGTCATGGGGTCAGACCCTCTTTGTTTCATGTGTGGGAAGGTAGGAAGGAGCCACCTTGCTGCTACTTGGTGGAAGGTTAATTCTGTGTTTGCCTGAGGAATTGCTACTCTTGTAGATAAATGCCAGAGGATCATGGAATTATTTTCAATGTTGTAAGTGGAGTACTGTGGTCTTCCTACCTAGCTGTTCCTGCCAACCAGTTGGGGGTGTTCCTACACCAGTGCATGTGGCAGGAACTCCTCAGAGTTGCCAGGTGAATGACATTTGTACTGGTGGTGCTATAAATCATGCAGAGCATGCAGCAGGCTACCAGTTGCTGCTGTTTTTTTTCCCTGTGTTTGTTTCACAGGAGGAGTTGGGTTGAGAAAAGAGAGTTGCTCAAGCTGTTGTAGGGAAATGAGGTGGGTTTGTTGGTCAAGGGGCCATTGCTTCAGAATTTACTGGATGGGAGTGGTGTAAACTTCCTCTTTCGGGGCTCTGGGTAGAGAGCAGGAGGCAGGGCTTGGGTGTTAAGGATTTGCTTCCTTTAAAAAGCCAAATAACCTTGGCATTAGTGTGTGGTTGGTTTTATTTCTTGCTCAGCTAGTGCTTCTTGCTTATCTTCTGAGAGCCTTGCAGACGTTACTGGTTGTCCTGGAAAGGCAAATGATTATAAGACCAGCCAGAGCAGTTGATGTGGAGTAGGAAAAAGAAAATCACTCTTCTACAATTGGCATAGTGTGCACTAATGCTGCCCCAGTCCTTTGGCCCACTCCTGCACTAATCAGTGTTTTGGGAGGGGGTCGCAGCTTAGTCTGGTTTCAGGCCGGTTTATTCTGGGAGCCAAAGTGCACAAATCTTCACCAGGAAAAGGAAAACCCTTGCTGCTCTGTTAATCTGATTTACTGCTGGGGAGGCAGACAGGAAAGGAAGGAATGGGAGAAATTCATGGGCATCAAGTTAAGGAGTGGGTTATAAAGGGATAGCAGAGGTTGCTATGCTACAGCAGTTCTGGGTGGTTGGAAAGCACGGCAGGAAGTGGGCAGGTCCACATGTTATCCCAGAATAGTCTCTTGTCACAACCATTGGAGATGAGTGAATTAGATCCATAGTTGTGTTGGTGAATGATGTAATTAAGGTGGGATGTTGTGCCCACAAGGCCAGTTCAAGTGCCCAGTATTGGTGATGCTGGTGCAGAATATTGCCCTTGGGCAGAGAAAATACTGCATATCAACTTCTTTGTGGTCCCCAGTAGATCCTGCGTTCCAGGTGGGAAAAACAACTGCTGAGTCCCAGTTTGGAGCATGGGATGCATGGGGAATAAACCAGGGGGGCTGGTATGACAGGAAAGGGTAAGAGTTGTGTGGAGAACTGTGGATTGGCCACCTAATTCCCAGTGCTGAATACTCACATTGCCTTGCTTGAAATTTTCAATTTCCAAGGCGTATTGTAAGGATACTTGGATTTTATATTTGCTCTTTGTCTAAAATGGTTGCGTTGGGCAGAAAAACCAGAATAAAATGCTGAAGTGCCTGTGTTCTCCAGTTTGCTTTGTAAATGATTCCTGAACTAGTCTTTATCTCTAGCTTCAGTTTTGCTGGTGCATGATAACCAGTCCTGCTCCCAGCTCTGGGAGTATTCCCAGGATGCATAGTGGCTGGTGCCTGTGAAAAAGTGGGGAGAAGTCACTATTTCTTCTTTCAAGTGTGGCTTGTTCTTCTGAAAGCCATGCCTTGAAGGCAAATGTCCCTTGGAAGTGTAAGGCCAAGATTGCCTGGGAGGCATGTCATACGGAGGAGGAAGAAAGATGGAAGCCATCGGGAAAATGGAGCCACTTCTCTTCAGTCCCAGACAGCCAAATAAATAATTGTAGGACAAGCCAGCAGACAAAAGAGCTGGCTCAGCTTATGGCACAGGGGCAGTTGGAATCTTGTCAGCACAGAATAACGAGGAAGTAGAGGTGCTTATTGGGAAATGGCAGTCCTGGAAGAATTGCTGGGGGGCGCGTGCTCAGCTTGCTCCTCCAACCCGCCAGAGTGCCCTGAAATCCATCACAGCTCCCACAACCGTGCTTGAAAGGGGTGGTGGGGACTGCCTTTCTTTGAAGAAAAATTAGGGTTTTCATTCCACAGGTGCAAATGTTGCTTTTTGTGGCTGCTTGGGTGTTGGACCCTCATCCTGTGGGTGCTCACATTGCTTGGTGATGCCTCTGGTTTCCTGGGAGAGCCGGATGGGTAAGACAGGAGTACAGCCACCAGCGTGGTGATGCACTCCCCTTCCCCACTCAGGGCTGGTGTGCAGCACCAGCACCTTTGTCAGGCCGTTGCTGCAGCACACACATTCCTTCAGGGAATGTAAAAATCCAGCCAAAGTTTCCAGGCATCAGCTAATATGTAATGTGCCTTCTCTCATGCAGCAAGGTAAGTGCCCATAAAGCAGCCGACAGACTTCCAGGGAGTGGTTTGTGGTCTGGTTTTTTGGGGATGTCTGATAATAGATTCTCAGAAATCACCAGTCACTCCTGAAAATCCTGACCTAAACTTTTACAAAGGTCATGGTGTTTATTAAGATAAGTCAGCTTAAAATAATTACTGTGCCTTTGCTCCAGGGTCCAGGAATGAGTGGCTGGGATTCCATAACCTTAAGTATGTGCCTCGAGTGGTGTTTGTGGAGGTATTGCTCAGGAGATACTCACTAATCCAGGTGGAAGGAAAGTCCCAGGAATAAAAAAGTGGCATTTCACACTGTGTTTTTTGCCTTGTGGTTATTTCAGATATCCAGTCAGGGTTGCATTCTTAGCTCCCTTTGTGTGTCACTGCATTTTTCCTTTTATGTTGTGGTGGGAGGAGATTCTTCATTCATAGCTGGTATTAAATATTTGGTTTCTCTTTTGCTGTAAGGGCAGAGCTGAATTCTTAAATTGCCAGTTGCTCCTTCTTGTGAAATTCATGGCTTTGGTTCAGAGAATTTCCCCAGGTCTTCATCTCCAGAAGCAATTCCCTATATGTGCTATATTGCAGTGGCTGTGGTGGATCTGGAGCAGCAAAATGAGATTGTTTATATCTTGTGGAAGAGATGTTTCATTTTAGGATTTATGCAGGTGCTAAACTTACCTGTAGGAATAATGGCAGCCTATCTCCTTTGGTACCAGTTTATAGGAATTCCAGCTCATGCTGGAGACAGGAGGTGGAAAGAGCTATTTTCTTGCACTTGTTTGTCTCACTTCAGGGTAAATCAGTGACTCTGTGTGGCAGTGAGAATCTCTTCCCACCTCATATAGCACCAAACAAATCTTCTTGTCACTTAAATTTTAGTTAATTCCTCTGAGTATTTGTGAATGGGAGTCATTCACAAAGAGTCCAATTTTTCTTTAAGGATGAGGAAGCAGATTCCTGTTTGGAACTGGGTTGGTACCACAGTCACCAGGTCATGGGAACATATAAATTAAATTTAATGGAAAAAAAGAAAGTAATTAATCGGTTAAGCTTCAGCCCATTCATTTTCTTTCCTTCCCCATTCTCCCTGCCATTCCTAAAATCACTTAAATGTTTTCAAAGCCCATCTTTAAAGCCCGTGGATGTTGAATTGAGCTGTTATTAGTAAAGTTGGAAAGGGTTGGTTCCAATTCCAGCAGAGCTTGTGAGGGCAGTAATTATAACTTGGCTCTCCATGCTTGAGAACTCGCAGCTCAGGGCAGCAGCCCTGATCTTATCAGCGTTTTGTAGTACAACAGTTTTCTTTATAATAGCATCTGTTTCACTTCCTAAGGCTTAACTCTACCCACAAAAGGAATTTCTGTGGATTCTCTGATAATCCTGAAATTGCTGCCCCTGTACCTTTCCATTGACTTGGTGCTTTCAGTCAATCTATGGGGTAGGAGAAGTGTTTTCTTGTTCACTACAATTCAGCCTCACCCGTAAGTGGGTATTCCAGCAGATGCCTGGCCTAAAACCTCTGTCCAAACGGAAGCTCTGCAGTGAAGAGGTGCAGAATGAGTTTGAGTTTCATGCCAGAAGTTTTTATTCCCCTTCTTTGGAAGGTTTCTCTCCTCCAAAGAATAGGCTGGGTGCAGCAGAGAACTGTTTATCTCCTCCTCTGTCTGCCTGACAACTCAGGGTTAACTCTGGCTTTTGAATGTGGGATTGGAAACCCAAATTGCTCTGGACATCTGAGCTTCCCTCGAATAGGATACTCCAGGTGGTTAGGGAGTAATCCTAAAATAGGTGCAGATGTAATTGCTCCTGAAGCCAGGCCTGCAGCCTCTCAGGGAGAGGGTGACCCCAGGGGGCTCCGGTGACCTTCGAGGTGTCTGTGGCACAGGGAGGATTCCATGGCTCTGCCAGTATCTTGGGAAGGTGGCCAACCCTTCCCTCTCCGCCCTCATCAGGATTTTGAGCACATCCAGTGCCACATCTACCACCTTCTTCCATGAGGAGCCCGAGAAATTCTCAGCCGTGGTAATGCGAGGGCTGTTTGTCAAACATCAGCAAATTCGCTGGATACAGAGGGGTGGAGGGAGAGGCAGGACTCTCTCCCCAGGGAAAGACCTGCCTCTCTGAGCAGTATTTTTTCTTTCCTTCTACTATTGCCTGGCTTATACAGAGGTCTGTTTAATGACTCGTGAGGATTTATTGATTTTTCACGTTCCTGCTATTCCTATGGAGAAGGCTGCTCAGCAGAGGGTAACTTTGTTTCACAAGCAGGAATGGGAAGGAAACTTGATTCAAAGCTCCTGGTGAGCTCTCTTGCTGGGCAGAATGGAGCTTATTCTGCAGACGGAACACTTCTGGAGCTCTTTAGTGATTTACCTGTCCCAGCGGTGCTTGAGTTGCTGTTCCAACCACTGCTGATATTGGGTATCTTTGGTTGTAGCCTTGGCATGGCCTCAAAGGTTTTGGTGAGTGGAATAGTTCCTCCAGATCCAAGCTGAGACCTGGGAAAGGGCCTGTTGGCACTTGTGCTCTGTTCTCTGGATAAACACATCTTTATTCATTGCTGCTGAGCTCATGTTTTGTGCTAGTAAGATCTGCATCCCAAACCAAACCTGTGCTCTGGCCCCATGTTTCCACAGCCCACTTTTGCAGAGGGGTGTGTGAGGAACCCTCTCCTTCTCTGATAGCTTAATGTGGAAAGTAGGAACTGGCTTTAAACTTCTCCAGCTAGTGCAGGAGGAAGTGCTAATACTGTCCCTCACCTTGGATCACTCTGTGTCATGCCAGGTGATATCCATCTCTCCTGATTTCCTGGACATATGGCCAAACACTGATGGCTTCAAGCTCACTTTAAGCTCCTTTTCATCAACAGGGCATTGCTGCTGTGCTCTCTGGGATCTCAGAATGGAGCCAGGGGAAGTAGGGTGCATATATTCTGCTTACTTTCTGTGGCAAACTTTGTCATTCTCTTCTAATTACCCTTTTTCTTCACAGAGAACCAGTAAAACTTGTTCTGTTTAATTTTTTAACTTCTAAAGAATCTTTAAGCCCTTTAAAAGTTTTGTTCCTGATAATTATACCAAGTTCAAACTTACTAGCAGGAGAGAGTTACCTACTTTAGGCCCTCTTCTTTCTTGTCCCTGTCCTCAAATATACCAGAAAAAGCTCTCAATGTAGCCAAAATTCCCTGTGGAAGCAAATTATTTGCTTCTTGGACCACCTGTTTTAACACCATGAGCAGTTTTGCTTTCTGGATCTATATCCAAATCCAAACTTAGGGAGGAAATGACCAAAAAAAGAGAAAGAAAACTGAAAACTTTTACAAATCCTTGGAGTGTGTAAAGTTGAGGACGGGAAATACTTGCTGCCTCCTTCTTTCTCTTCCCCTGTGTCTTATTCTGAGTGTTCTCTTAGGTTTGATCCAAGTTAACAGGCAGTGGGGCTTTAGGAGCAGCTGGATGTTTCCATAATTAGCCAGAAAACTGTGGTTTTAATCTGCTGGAGAGAGACTGTAGGAGAAGGGACACATGGATGAATCCTTCTGTGCACAAAGCCAGTCTTCAGATCTCTTCCTCCAGAGAGAGGGCTGGGAATTGATCTGCTGTAATAAACAGCTGACATAACAGAAGTGGCAATAATCCCCCATTAAATATCTTTCAGTTGATGGGACTCACTGGATAATTGACTTTCCAGCAGGAATAACTGGCTCAAACTAAATCAGCAGGCATTAGGGCAGCTCAGTGCAGTGTGTTTGAAAGGGGCAAATGGAGCTTTGCCTGCCCTTGACAAGAGCTATTCATCTTTGTAATTCAATGTGGATGTCACAGCCAGCTGACTCCAAGATTTCAGATACTGGAGCGCCTCCCTAATTCCCATGGGTGTTATCTTTTCTGTCCCTGTGTTTATCAGGACAGGGTAGTCAGGCCTACCTGGCCAGGTGGATCTGGCTCTTCTCTTTCCTTCAGTGGCACCACAACAGCTGCTGTACTGGAGCTTTGTGGGGTTGGTGGTTTAAAGGTGCTTGACTGTATTTCATGGTCATCCTGGTCCAGCCCTACAGCTGGAGCTGCTGATTTCCAGCCCTTGGTGGTCAGGCCAGGATGATGATTTACCAAGTAGAATAGGCCTGCCTAGACTGATCCTTTTAATGTCTAAGAATGAACCTTGATCCAGCAAAGCTGAGCTTTCCATTTCTGTGGGGAAAATCCACATCCTTCCAGGAGGAAGGGTCTGCTTGGGAAGCAGCTTTCCAGAGGGATTATTTCCCTGTGTCTGGTCTTGGGTTTGTAGGCAAGCATGGGAGAGGATATAGGGCTTTTCCAGCTGTGTTCAGTGTCACATGGAGAATGGAAAGGAAGGATACCAGAGAAGTTCTGGGATGTGCTTTCCGAAAAAGGATGGCCATGAGTAGCAAAAGCAACATCTCTCAGGGTGTTGGGCTTCACTACAGCAGAGCACCTGCTAGAGGGGAGTTAATATCCTTCCCTTTAGGAGAGGGAGCAATGTGGCTGTTGGGGGTATTGAGGACTTTCCTCTGGAAAGGTTTTCCTTGGCATCAAGACAACACTTTGGAGATAATTTCTGTGGGGGGAATAAAAAAAAAAAAACAAACCTTAGAGCTGGAAAACTCACCTTCAGCAACTGTCTGGAAGGCAAAGTGCCACTTCCCATGGTGTGAGTGGCAGAGATTCCAGGAAAACGGGCTGGGACAAATACACAAATGCCCCTCATATTTCTTGTCATCTTGGTCTAAGCCAGCAGCTGCTTTTGCACATTTTTGTGCCCCAAAATGCACATTGCCAGCTTCCTGGAATTGTCCACAAATTGCCTGGGGCTCCTTTCATCCTTTCCTTTCTCTCCCCTAGAACGGCAGCGTGACCTGGAGCGATGAAGGTGATGGATGCCGAGGAAGAGAAATCTCACGAGACTTTGCCAAGGTCAGTCTGACCATGAGGATTTTGGGGAAGGATTGACTTTGGGGAATTTTTCCTGTGATCCATGGGTGACCACAGAGCCCTCTCTGTTTCTCTGTAGTGAATTTGTAAGAAGGATGTTTTGTTCTGCAGCTCTGCCTGCAAACCTGCTATTTTGTTGCCTTTGGTCTCTGGATTATGGTTTGAACTACGAATTAATAACCAGACTTTTGACTTTTAAAATCTTAGCCTTTATTTTCTCCATCTGGAAGAAGAGGATTTTGTTTCTGGAACCTCCTTAGATCTGTGCTCATGGGTTTGAATGTGGCAGCTGTGTGTCACATCAGCCCCAGGGATTCACTTTAAACTGAGCTGGCCTTTCTGCCAGGGCAGGTGATTGTTCTGCAAACACACTGGGGTGTTCTCTTCCCAGAGCTGGGTGAGAAGGCAGAGCTTCTCAGGAAATGAGCCCAAAAAGCCTCTCTTCTTTGGACTACATGAACACCAAGTAATTTCTGGCACCTGTGGAGGGGCTGAACTATGTATTTCCCAAGGAATCTTTGCTTTTCTGTTGAGCTGCTCCACAAGAGTAGTGACAACCAGTAAAAAAAAAAAAAATAAAAATCCCTGAAGTGCCTCAATGCAAACAAGAGAAGAATTTAAATTCTTCATGTACAGCCTTGCCTTCTGTCTTGTTCTGTATGTCCCTGGATCTCAGTGACAGCATGACTTCAGCCCTTCCAGCCTGTCACTTTTTGCCCTGAGAAGATTCTTGATAGGTGAACATTATGATTTTTTTTTTCCAGAAGTGATTGTAAGATGACATTCATGCCTGTCCCTTCTGAAAAATCAGAGGATAATGCTCACACATAGTTAGTTCCTCTCTTTTGGAATGCAGTGTCTATGGAACTTTAATTGCTCAGAGGTTTTAAGTCTTTTTAAGCCTTTCGTAAAAATTATTTCTGTAGCAACATTCTAGGATGGTTCCTGATATTTTTGAATGCATTTGGTTTATTTAGAGGAGCCTTCCCTGACAGGTACTACTAGTTACAGGACAGCTCTATCCTTTCATCTCCTCCTTCAAGACACTGGAGTTTAGCACTTATGTGACAGTCTGTGAAGGAGGGAGCTGTGAGATTAGGAGACACTGCAGAGAAGTTTTACCTCCCTGGTGCCACAAAGGTACCACTGATCTGCTACAAACCACTGTTGTCTGGTTGTCTCCTCTTCCTTTCCAACTTGGCTTTATAGTTTCTGTCTCACTTTCTTCCAGGTGTCTTCAGACCCTGCTCTGTAGTGGTGCTGTTAACTGTGCAGTTGTTAACTGTATTGAAGGTTAGACTTGATGATCTTGGAGGTCTTTTCCAACATTAATGATTCCGGGAATCCTTTTCCTTTGGGGATGTCCATCTCTGTGCCTGGATGAGTTCCTGAGGGGCTGAGCAAGGGAGGAAATGACAAGAGTCCTCAAAGTGTCACTGCAGCCCTGGCCACCAAGTTGCTTAGGAATCTTTTCTTGTTTTCCCTCTTTGCCTGTGTTTTCCTTTCACCCCTCCAGTGCAAGCACCAGATCACACACTGGAAGCAACCAGTATGGCTTTATTTTCTGTTTCATTGTGGATTGTACCTTCATTTTTATTTCATTTTCCCCTCAGCTGTATGAACTGGATAGTGATCCTGAGCGGAAAGAGTTCCTGGATGATCTCTTCATCTTCATGCAGAAGAGGGGTGAGTGAGCATTTCTTTGAGCCTAATGAGTAAAATAGGGCAGAGGAGTGAATTCATCTCTCCTGAGTTTCAGAGAACAAATTCAGCCCTCAAACTTGCAGATCAGATGGAAGAGCAGAGCTGAGGCTTGAGATATTTCTCTTGGGAGATGTGGAGTGCAGTAGGAAAGATCTTCTGCCCTGTAACAAGTCCACAGGCACTATTTCTTTACCCTCCCACCTAATATTGATGCTGTCCATGCACTGAAGATCCCCAAATCCCTGAGGACTTCTGAAACAAGGCTGAGTAGCACTGGGAATTCTCTGGTCTCCCTTTCAGGTGACATGTCTCATGTTTGGTTTCAGTGAGATGTATGAATGCCTTCACAGTCTGAGCAGTGACAGGCAAGCTGGGAACTGGGAAAACGGACACCAAACCCCCTTTTCCTGTGGATTCCCAATGTGTCAGCCTTCCAGTTAGGAATTCTGTGTACCAGAGTGCAGAGGTGCAGAGTTTCTCACGTTCCTCCCCATGATGTCACAACCAGCATCTCTCCCTGCTGCAGGAGTGTCACTGGGGTGTCACACAAGTCTCTTTCTGTCCCCTCGTTATCAAAATTCAGTTCTCATTGCAAACTGTTCCCAATTAAAATGTATTTCTATGTGGCATGGTATAAAATACTCCTCTCTGAACATTGGTGATGCTCTCCTTATTCCTCCAAGAGTGCCAGTTGTCTTTTGAACTCTGCCTCTTCAGATCTATCCCTCCAGAAGGCTGGATCACAAGCAGAGGAAAGGCTGTCCAATACAGCTCCTCATTTTTCCTCCAACATAGCTGCCCTGTGTGGATTTTCCCTCTTCAGCAGTCTGGGGTTATGCTTTGAGGTGGTTCAAAAATTAGAGCTGGAGTTTTTGCTGATATTTTTGGCTTTCACGTGCAGAGGCATAACAAAGATTAATTAATTAATTTCCTGGCAAATGTTAACCTGGGCTCAACTGTTCAGGTAAGGGCTGGTGACTGACATACAGGACAAAAATCTGCAGAGTGTGATTGGCAGCAACAGAAACCTCCAGATGCCTGGAGAGAAATCTGCTTAATACTTCAGTGTCTCCTTCTTCCTCCCATTTAATTATTTATAATTGACACATTCCCAGAGCCAGGGCTAAGCTGGTCACCAGCTGGTTGCTGGAGGAGTTTAGCTTTTAATCAGCTGGCTATTTCCAAGTGTATTTGTTTTCTGGAGACTCCTGTTTTCCTGTGTGCTAGTAGGGACTGATAATGAAATAGAAGAGCTCTGCACCCACACATGAGAAAGAAGTGCCAAGAGCACTCTGCCAGAGGGGCTGGGAATGTTTGGCTCTGCTCTGGGCAAGTGGCTTGAACTCAGGGTGCATGAGGCAGTCATGGGCTTGCTTTATATGTGGGCACCCCCAAAATAAACAGGCAGAGGGACTCTGGGGAGCCAAGTTCCTTCAGGTTGATGGGACAGCTGGACAGTGTATGCTGAGCTATAGGAGGTGGCTTCTCTGTCCCTAATCTGAGCTGCTGTGTCTTCCTGCAAAGGAAATATTTTGAGTTGGCACGGGTTTTTGTAGGAGCTGTGTTCACTTTTCCCACCCCTGTTCTTCCCAGGGTTTTGCTTTTCTAGTGAGCAGGTGGACAATACCCACCATGCCCTGTTTTGGGTGCTTCTCAGGCTTCATTTCTCTTCCCCTTGCTTTATGTGCCAACAAGCATCATAATCCAAGGCTGAACAGCTGCCTTGGTCTGAGAGAGCCCCCCCCAGATTTGGCTCTGACATGGGCTCCTTGCACCTGAGAGCAAAGTGCTATGTTTCTTAGCTGGTATGTGTGAAGAGCTGCTTAATTTGCACCTCATGTCCGAAAGGGATGGAAAGCAGCTCTGCCAATAAAAACGTTGCTGCTGTAAAAACAGGGATTTGCTGTTGTCCAGGAGGAGCCAGGGAAGGGCCAGCCCTTGTTTGGGGTGATGGATTTGGGGCACAGATCACAGGCTGATGCTGAACCATACCAAGCCTGATGTGAAAGATAAATGAGAGATTTCACAGGAGCTACTGAGGAACTGGAGGGATGAAAAGGTTTGGTTGTTAGTGCTGCTTTAGGAATGTACCTCAAAATGGGGAGCCATGAAACAGCTTTAATGTAGATCAAATGTGCAGGTCTCCTCTGCCTCTTAGCACAGCAGGTTGTCACAGAATGATTGCAGCTGCAAGTGATAAAATGGCCCTTCAGCAGCAATAATGATGGAAGAGGGAGATGAGAGGGAAGCTGTAACTCTTCCTTTGTTGGATGTTTTATTCCTTGGATGTGTTTAAGGGAATGGTTCCCACTATGGCTGTGATTGAAGGGGCAGGTGGAGAGAGGAAGGAGTGTGGCTGATTGGGGTGTGCCCTGGCTTCAAACCAGGCGTGGAGCAGTGCCAGGGCACGTATCCCCCACTTCCACCTTCCCTGTCCTCGCTTCTCCCACAGTCTCCCAGTGAAGATTTTCTTTCCTGGCACTGGCAGGAGATAAACAGCTTGAGCAGGGCTTTCCCTCCATTTCCATTGCTTCTCTGCTGTCTTGTGACACGCTGAGCCTTCAGGTTTGGTTTTCAGAGCTGTGCTTGGTGCTGAGGCCCTGGCACAGGTTGCCCAGAGAAGCTGTGGCTGCCCCATCCCTGGAAGTGTCCAAGGCCAGGTTGGATAAGGTTTGGAGCAACCTGGGATAGTGGGGTGTCCCTGCCCATGACACAGGGTGGAACAAAATTGGCTTTAAGGTCCTTCCAACCTAAAGCATTCCATTATATATTTTTAACATCCTGCTGCACGAGGAGCTGCTCTCGTAGTCATGTTTTGGGTTCAGAGCATTCCTGGGGGCACAGGCTTAGGATTCCCTCTTAGTGCACTGTGGAGGGAGTTGCATCCCAGGCTGGATTTGTTCCATCTGCCTATTAAGACACTGCAGCCAGGAGCAGTTTAATAAGTGCCCTCAGTGCATCCATTCCAATAACTCAGGGCAACCCTTGTTCCCACCTCTTTTGCATTAGCTAAAATAATTCTATTACAGAAATGTCTGTAGCCAGATAGGCAAGTTAGTTTACTCAGCTCAGACTCAGCATATTCTACTGTGGAGCAGTGGGATTGTTACTTCCCTGGAAGGATCAGTGTTTGTGCAAGACATTCCTCTGGGGAAAAGCTTTGCTGGGAAGAGCTCTGAGTGCATGTCGTGGTGTACTAGGAAAGGCTCCTTTCCAGGGAAGCTGCTTTTTTCATTTGAAGTCCTGCCTTTGTGAAACTCTCATAAAAGTGTCTTGGATTGTCCAGCTCTGCTAATTCTGTTCAAGGTTTCTGTGTGATCTTGGTTTTCCCAGATGGTTTGACCATTCTGGTGCTTGATGTGTACGTACATAGAAGGGGCTTTGTAAGCCTGACTGTGTGGTTTTAATGTTTTCCTGCTGTTGTGTGCTCCAGCTGAGCATTTTGGATGTGGAAATACATCAAATCCAGGGGATTGACAACAGCATTTACTGATGGGTTCTGTTATCTCTAGGCCAAGTGGTGTTTGTGCAATGTTTGTTTAGGGAATATGATTCATTCTTCCCCGATTCGATTTTCCAGGTTTCTTCTTTTGATCCTCTGGAGATATTTTTGACTCTGAATTAAGCAATGTTGTTCTCTAAAAGAAACATCAATAGACATAAATTCTCACCATCCTTTGCTTGTGCTGCCTGCTTAGTGCTGCAGCAAATGCTTCCCTGAATAGCAGTTGATGCTCTGCAGTGGAAAATTCCCACTTGAAGAACTGCAGAGGTTTCTTCTGGATGGTCCCAATGAACTTGGAGAAGTGTTTTTCCCTGTGAAACCCTTGGATCTGTGCACAGCTACATCTCTGCTTCCTGGACTTCCCTTAAAAGCCTCTTGGGTCACTTGTTCTGCCATAAGAGTGGCAAAAATGGTGACCAGTGTCTTGTGCAAGTGGAATGCAGTGGGGATCCATGAAATATTTTAATATTTTTCCTTTTCACAGGAAATATTTCCTAAAAGGAAATATTTTTCCTTTTAGCTCTTTGAAATAATGATTTTTTTTCCCTTTATTTGTAGATGTAACTTTCATTCTGGTTACATTCCTCTGTTCTTTAAGTGGCTGGGAGCAGAATCCACCACTCCATATACTGCTGGAAGTGATGGTTGGATTGAAACAGGCATAAAGCCAAGTGCTTGGGATCTCCAAACAACATGGGTCCAGCTCCTCTGGGAAGGAGTCCTGTCCCTGAAGTAGGGCTCCCTGTAGCATCCCAGAAACTTGCAGGGAATGTCTTGCTGATCAATCTTAAGTGCCAGGTGACTAAACCTCCACTAGAAATTGATATTTTGGAGTTTACCTGCAAATTCCATTAATTTAGGGGCAGTTACGAGTAAGTCTGTCCCATAAACCCTGAACTTTCTCTGGGGTTTTTTTGATGTATAACATCAAAACATTCATTGCAGGCAGACATGACAGGATTTTTCTCTAATTTGGAAAATGCCTAGTTTTGGAAAGATCTAAAAAAAAAATATTTTCTGGAAAAATAAACATTGCAGTTCAAATAATTATTCCTTTGTTTCAAACTGATGAAAATGGTGTTCTAGAATGAATAGTTCCCAAGAAAAATCATACTGGAAGATGTAGCTGTAGGTCATGGGAGAATAGTTTGAGCGTGCTTAGTTCTGGCTTACAGGAGACTTGTTTTAAATTTAGTCAGGTTGAGGAATGTTTGAGCAGCTTAAATGTTTGCTTGTGATCTGGGTTGGCAGAGGGCAGGGTGCAGAGGAATCAGTTTGAAGTTCTTGAGAGTTGTTTCTTTGCCATCCACCTTCTGTAGCTGAGGATCCGAGTCTCAGGTGCTCCTCTCTGGGTGTTCAGAATAGAGTGATGGAGTCAGAGGCATTTTTTTTCTCACATCCCCTGAAGACTGAGGTGTTGAATTCTGTCATGTCTCTCTAGCACCTCAAAACTGGATGTTCAAGTCTCAAATCCTGCTCTTCTCAAGTCCCTTCTTACACTGATACATTCTCTTCCCTTATAAGTTTACCATCGCGTTTTTCAAATGACAAATGAACTCCTGCAGAGGTGGCTCAGCACTCAGGAGATGACTGCAGACATCCAGGTGTATTTCCAGCTCTCCTTGCCTGGAGAAGTTAAATCCCTGTGTTTCCGAGGTTGTACATATGGAAACCCACCACGGGTGGCACAGGTATTCAAACATCTGGTGAAGAAATCGATGCTGTGAAATATATTGGAGCCAGGTGGGTACTGGAGAGCAGATTTCCATGGGCTCTCCCTTCAGGGGAAGGTTAATGTGCTGGAGCCTTGGCTAATGGGAGCAGGGCACTGGGTGCCAGTTAGAGAGCTGAAATCTGATAAGGGACTGCCGACATCCGATAAGGGGTTTCTGTCAGCCCCACTCAGGGAGGAGGGAGGGGCTGATGGCTTTGAAGGGCTGCAGATAAGAAGTGGCCCCCTGTCAAATAGAGCAAGATTGATTGCCCTCTATCCTGGCTCCTGCTTGGATAGCAGTGTGTAATGGGCTGCAGGCTCTCGGATCAGGTAGTGACATTCCTGTTGGGAGGTGGAAATGCCATGCCTGGAGAGGGAGGAGATGAGCTGTGGCACGGAAAGGAGGAGAGAGGTTCGTTGTCTTCTGGATCTGTTTGCTTTTTATTTTAACACTGAGCCAGCCAAACTAACAAATAAAACTCAAGCAGCTGGGGTGGCTGAACCCCCAGCTTTGCCTGAAGCCACCCATGATTTGTCCTTGGAGAGATATTCAAGCAAACCAGGAGCTGAGCCAGAGCAGGGTTCAAGGTGATTTGCTCATGTTCAATGCTGTAGAAGTGAATTTTCCCTCCGCTTAGCCTGGGAGATGACAGACAACCAAGTAATTACTCTGCCCCCCCTCAAAGAAGCATGAAGTTCTCATCAAGATTTGGTTCAATTTTGTTTTAAATCACTGTGGACTTTTCCAGTTTCCTGGGGAAAACCTGTTCATTTTGACTATCTGATACTGTTTCTCTTTGGAACATATTTAGAGGGGAAAGACCAGCTTTTTCTTTATCTGTTGTGTTTTCTTTTTCTGTTGTGGTTTCAAAGTGCCCCTTCTATGCCCTTTTTTCACTCAAGAACATGCTTTGTTGCAATTTAAATGTTGCTCTGTAGTTTAAATATTTGGGATTCTCACCCACTTTGTTCCTTACTATGAAATGGACACTTCTGGAGGTAAATTGAATAGGAAAAGTGAGAGGTGGTTGGAAAAGTGGTGCTGCAGGATGGATGTAATTACGTATTGTCTCCTGCATGCAGGAGAAGTCATAGCTTAGGCTGTTTGATGGTGGGGAAATCCCTGTAGTGGAGAGAATGGCCCTTGGCAGAGAATCTCCATCATGGAGGGCTTGGAAAGCCAAGCAAAGCCCTGAAAACTGAGAGAGGACTTAAATCCTTTAATTTGGTTTAAAACAGGATCTGGGGCAGTTTTCATCAGTGTGCATCTTCGGGTTGAGATTTCATTCTGAAGTCTGCCCAAGAGAAGATGAAGCACAGGAAAACAAACCCCCCTGGGCAGTGTGGTTGGATGGGTGACAAAGATGATGGTTCAACGGGAGAGCTGAGTGAGGGAGCAGAGGCTGCATGTGCCGATGGCTTCGCCAAACCCCCTTCCCCAGCAACTGGTTCATAGATGTAAAAACAGCCATTCCAAGGTTTTCTACAGTTTGCATCTTCCTCAGCCACTTCAATAGCATTTGAAGAGTGAAAACCAAAACACTGCTGCCTTTCCAGATCAGGGGACACAGGGGAGACATCGAGGCCTCTCCACATAAGCCCTTGAGGTTTCTCTTCTGTCTGCCTGGAACAGAAGAGGGTTTGGAAGGGGTGAAATTCCCTTGAAGGACAGAGATGTTTATAGCTGCAGTCAGCCTTACCCAGGGAAAGCCTTTATTCCAGAAATCTGATTTGTAGCTACAGCTGCCTTTCTCCTCAGAAAACCAGGAGCCTGTGGGGTGGCTCCCCTTTCAGAGTTTGCCTGCCCTACAGTTTGTCTTCCTGAGGGCTCTGGTCAAGTCTGCATCTTCCCTTTTCCAGTGGAAAAAGCCTCGTTGTGCCCCCTTTTTTGTTTGCTTCCTCACAGCGGTGAGCCAAGTTACATGATTGGGGGTTATATTAAAGGGGGGAAAAAAAGTTTTTTGAGAAAACTGAAAAAGTTTTTCTGAGAAAACTGAGAGAGGTCATCTTCCTCTCCCTCCTGAAGTCGGGCAAGGCTTTGGGCGTGCAGGATTTCTGAGAGCTGGCAGGGGAGAGAGGCTTGGAAGTACAGTAAAATGAGTTTGCCATCAAAAGGCAACAAGTCTTATGCTATGCCCCGGGCTGCTGACCTTTCCCTCTGGAATTCTCCCCTCTGACCTCCAGATCATTAATCCTCATGCTGCCAGATGACAGTAATCCATCATGGCCCCTGACAAGCCTTGCAGCCGCCTGTGAAAGGATCCGCTCGGCTTCAGCATCCAATCATCCCATGATACTCGTTTTTCAGCCTTTCCTGTTGGGAGCAGTGGGGGCTTCCAGTGAAGACTTTATCACCTCTGCTTTCCTCGGAGAGGGCTGGGGGAGGAGAGGGCAGGCAGAGCTGAGGAAACACTCAGAGCCATGTCGTGCTCTGGAAAATACAGAGAATTGACAGGTCCAAACCCCAAATCGTTCTCTGCCAGGTCTGGGGGGATGTTACTTGGAGTAGTGCTATGGGAAGTATGGAGAGGAAATTATTCCATCTCCATGCTCAAGTGAGAGAAGGATAGAAGTAGTTTTGTCCCTGCTGTAGTTTCTCTTCTGTATAAAGAAATTTTATGGGGTGAAATCAAATTAGGAGTTTTCTCTTAGTTGATAAATTTATACTTTATGTATTAACATATTTAGCTTAGTTTATAAATGTCTTTCTATATAATATCTGTTAGGGGAGTTTATATTTAGTTTACAAATGAAATTTCAGGAAACTTTGGCCTTGTTTAAAAGCAAACCTGAGGAAGGGAAGGTGTCCAAGGGGTGGGAGGTGGGGACGTCAGGTCTCAGTGCTGTTCCTGCTCCAGCTGGAGGAGGCTCCCTGGAAATGTTTCAGCCTTTATTTCCCCCTGATGTAGGTGATGTTTGTGCCTTTCACAGGAGCCTTTGAATAAATATACTTTGTCTTTTTTTCCAACTGCTGAGCTGGGGGAATCTAAAGAAGAGTAAAGATGTGTTCGAGCTAATATTAAAAAGTAGATATTTCTTAATACTTTTTATTAGCAGCTTGTTCACCTGAGGAGCTTTATCTGTGACCTTCCCTTTCACTCTCCATCTGCTCAGTGTCCAAGGAGAGCTGCATGAAAGTCCTTTCTGGACAAGTTAATGCTATTCCCTAAATTGGATTAGGGAAAAGTGGGTGGCTTTGAGAGGCACCAAGTTGCTGCAACACTGAGTGGAGAGGGGCTTGATCCAACTCCAGCAGAGCAAAGGCTTTGAAGCTTTAATTAATGAAGGGGCATTTTGGGGGTGTAAAATCCAGCCCTGGCTCTTCCTAGAGACCCTTGGAGAGAAGTATTTTCCTGTTTGCCCTTTGGGTGTGACTTCAGTGGCTGTGGCTCAGCTGATGAATGATAACTTCAGAGTGGTAACATGATCGTTCTCAGTGCTCTGGGTGCTCCCGGGCTGTTCCTGTGATCTTAATCTGCAGTAACACTCCGAGAGAAGATGGAGGCTGGGGGGGAAAGGGAGCAAACTGAGGCTTTTGGGGAGGGACCAGCTCCTGGCTCAGGGTGGCCAGCTGGGAGGGAGGGAGGGATGGATGGATGGATGGATGGAGCGAGCCACAAGAGTGTCTGGAGGATTTGGAAGTGTCTTCGTCTCTACTCCCTGAGGGAGTTGCCACCTCTGAAATGCAGGAAGAGGATCTGCCACAGCTTATGGAATTACTGCTTTGTGGACCTTCTGCTGTGGCCTGGGAAGGGATTGTTTGGACAAGACAAGAAGAAGAGGATGTGATAGATATTATATAAATGTAAACAGGTGCTCCTGATGGTTTCTTACACTTTAAGGGCTATAACTTGGTGGGATTTCCAGCCCTTTAAAGCTGAAAAAGTTTCCCATTTTATCCACCATCTCATTACCGTGTGGGAATTGCACCATGAGCTAATGCCTAACAGGCTTCCAAACGATAAAGGGGAGGGGAGGGGAAAGAAATTCCACTCAGATGTATAATGAGGACATCTGCAGAGCTGAGCTCCTTTTCACTGAACAGAATAAAGCCCATTTGTGAGGGCCATAAACTGCTCTGCTCGGGGGCATTAAGCAAATGGTTGGCTGTGAGCAGTGGCACGAGTCCCCCCTGTGGATTGGGTATTCCATGATTGTCCATTACAGCCCTTCCCAGGCTTTCCCATAAAGGCTGATGCTGACCATTGTAGGAGGCAGGATACTGACCTCAGATGGACGGGTCTTTGATCCAGGACAGTATTTCCTTGGCAAAATAAAAGGTTTGCTACATCAGCTTCCCACCCCTCCCTTCTTCCTCTCTGTGCGTAAACCTCATTAGTTTGACATTTAGCACCTTGAGAAGCTGCCAAAGGGGCACTAACAGGTTAAAAATCATATTTTCTGTCCTGTTAACCTAAAAGAGGACAACACTGAGCAGGAGGGATAGAGCTGGTTCTCTGTCTGCCCTCAGGATAGAACAAGGCCTTGGTTTGGGCTCCAAAAGGTGCTAAGATGCTGGGTGCTCCTCACAGCTGCTGTGTGGCCTCCTTAGGGAGTAATTCAGGGAAAAGGAGTAGGAGGGTGAAAACACTGTGAGCAGTGGGAAGAGCAGCCCTTTCTTTACCTTCTGAGGTTGTAGCAAAAGGTTATACACATGCTTGTGAGGGAGGGTGGAGGTGTGTGGGGGAGAGATGCTCTCTAGTATCATTTATCCCTTTATTTTGCTATCCCCAAACAATACAGGACAGCAAATCCTGAGGAATGAGGGAGCAGAACCCCAATGCAGAGTAGCTGCCCAGCCCCTTCCTGAGCACAACCAATACAGATTTTTATCTGAGATTGCCCTCATAAAACTGATTCCTCTGTGCCTCAGCCCCAGGATTGAATAGTCCCAACTTCCCCTCCTCCTATTTTAGAAGTTGCTCATTGCTGTGGGTTTTTATTACTCTGATAATTGCTTTTGCCCACAGGAAAGGATTTTTCATGGAAAGGATGTGCCATGTAGCTGTACTTCCTGCCTCCTTTACTTGCCCATGCAGAGGCCTCAAGCCAGACTCCAAGCAGAGTTCCTGAATTTCCCATTAGAACATAGATCCATAGCTCCAACCTGCCAGTCTTCTTGGCGTCCTTTTCTCCCTGACTCCACGTTTGTTTCCCTGCAGGAACTCCCATCAACCGGATCCCCATCATGGCAAAGCAGATCCTGGATCTCTACATGCTCTACAAGCTGGTGACCGAAAAGGGTGGGTTGGTGGAAATCATCAACAAGAAGATCTGGCGGGAGATCACCAAAGGCCTTAACCTGCCCACCTCCATCACCAGCGCCGCGTTCACCCTGCGGACACAGTAAGTTGGGAAGGTGTGAGAGCAGGGATGGCCTGGGCAGGCCCAGGAGCTGGGCTTCTGGGGGTGGGTCTGATGCCCTCGCTGCTCAAATTGTTGCCTCTTCAGAGATTCAGCATCTCGGGGCATGAAGAGTCTTGTCTGTCTCTGAAGAGCACTTGGCATGGGAAGGAAGGAGAGGGGGAGACATACCTCCTGATTTTAGGTGTCAAGTATTGAGCCTGATCATGTAATGCCTGTTAGCACTGAAAACTTGGAATTTGGCAGCTCCTCACTATGAAGATGGCTTTTCTCACCTGCAGTACTCAATTAGGGAAAAAAAGAAAGGAGGAAGAAGTGGAATAAGCAGAAGAAAAAGAATCGTGAAAGTAAAATGCCTGTAAAGTTTTGAAACAGGGTGAAGCTGTGCTTCAGCTGTGAAAGGCTGGGCTCTGGGAATCTGCTCCTGGCTCTTACGGTTTTCTTGGCAGTTGTTAGAAACCCCTGAATCCCAGAGAGAGAAGCTCTTGCTGTTTCCCCAGCCTTTGGTACAACAGGCTGTTCCTGCAAACGTGTGTGCTAAAGTGAGAGGGTTTGGTGCTGCCCAGTACAAGGGTAATTCCTCAGATTTCCTTCCTTGAATCACATGTTGTGGTCTGGGATCTTAGTTCTTAGAATTTTAGAGCCTCTGTTGTAAAGGAATTGTGGATTGTTCTTAGACAGTATTTTAGTTGTAAAGAAGTTCTGCGTGATTCTTGTCTGCCCTTATGGGTGTAGTAATATACATTCCCACATTTTCCTACAAACCCTGAGTGAATTCAGGGTTTGAGTTTTGCTTCACGTACAAACTGCCCAGTGCTTATCACAGCAGTACTCGTGTCACGCAAAGACCCCGGATCTGCAGAGAACCTCAGGTCGAGAGTCTTTCTGCCCCCGCTGCTCATTCTTGTAGCCTGTAATTCCATGTCCTGCTGAGAAACTGCTGGAGGTTCCCCTGTGTTCTCCTCTCCCCAGGTACATGAAGTACCTCTACGCCTACGAGTGCGAGAAGAAGTCCCTGAGCTCGCCAGCAGAGCTCCAGGCTGCCATCGATGGGAACCGGCGAGAGGGCCGACGGCCCAGCTACAGCTCCTCCCTGTTCAGCTACTCACCCACCACCACAGGGCCTCCTTCCCTCCTGTCTCCCCCCAAAATCCGCTTCCCCGTCATCGGCGTGGCACCGAGCAGTGGCACCAGCAGCCCTCGCGTGTCTCCGGCAGCGGCGGTCAGAAAAGGTCAGCTACTTTTTTTGCTTGCAGGTGGGGGCACTGAAATGGTTCTTTTCCATTTGACCCACCCAGGCTGGTTTGGATTTGAGATTTAGTGAGATTTGGCTGCGTCAGAGTGGTCTGCCTGTGGTTTAAACCCTTGTGTGAGGGACTGATTCTCTCTCCTTCTTTTCCAGGTGACGGAGTGCCCTTGACTGTGTCTATGCCAAATCGTATTGCTGTGCCAGTGACCTTGAGTAGCCAGCAGGCAACTGTGGCAGCAAGAACAGCCACCCTGGAGCAGCTGAGGGAGAGGCTGGAGTCAGGAGAGCCTCCAGAGAAGAAGGTTTCTCGGATGACTGAGGAGGAGCAGCGGCTTGTCCAGCAGGCTCTGCAGCGCAACCTGTTCAGCATGGCACGGCAGATCCCCATGAAGATCAAAATCAATGGCAAGGGTAAGCAGCAGAGACAACACACAGACAAAAAGCCTTTAGAAACTGCAGCAGGGAATGAAATGTCAAACACACGGGTCTCTCAAGGTCCCAGGCAGAGGCCACCTCGAGAAGATGTTAAAATAGAGCGCAACTGCAAAGCTGAACTTGTGGCAATGTTTTGTTGAGCTTTACTGCTGGTTTTATTACCCAGCCTCATCTGAATCCAGTCTTGATTCAGAAGAGCCTTTGCCATGTTCACAAAGCTCTGCATCCAAGGTGGTCAAATCCACGTGACCCACCCAATGAGACCCTGTCTCCAAACCGGTGACCTCCTGTGTCCAGCACAGAGAGGTTGCTGCAGGGCTCAAGCTCTTCCACCTCCACAGAACCTGCATCCTGTTAATTGAGTGTGGAAGTAACAGCTTGGTGTAGGCCACCAGCTGCAGGAGACTGGGAGAGAGATGCCCAGCTTTTAGGAATCCTTTCCCAGGTGGGGTGAGGAGGCCATAAAGACCTGTGTGTCTTCACGTGGCCCTGTGCATCCCAGGGCTTTTAGCAAGGCAGGTGATTTCTACCCACATTTGCATAGCCTTGGGGCAAAGAACTGCTGGCAAGGCTGGGTTAGAAGGTCACATCCAAGCAGCATTCATGGCCTGTGAAATGCTCTCCTGAAATGCTTTGGAAAAGAGAACTCACCCTGGAAAGGTCACTTGTTTTAATCGATACTGTGATAGAGAGGCTTCAAAAGTTGATTATGCCCTGGCTCCCTTACATGTCCCAGGGCTGCACCTCACCAGGCAGGCAAAGCCTCAGTCCCAACAGCTGCTTCCTCCAAACCTTTTGATCCATTAAAATTAAAGGCCTCAGCTCCCTCCTAATTGTATATTTGGAAAGAGGCACAAGGCCAGGCAAGTTTTGCAAGGCTTGGGAGGAAGGGAAGAGTTGTCCTTGTTCTGGTGGTGCTTTTTTGAGTGATTTTTTTGAGATGCTTTGTCAGAAATACATATGGGAAAGGGTCAAAGTAGATTCCTCTGAAGCAGCAGCGGGGATTGGGACTTAACTGTTCCTGTCAGCTGTGCATCCACCTCAATTTCACATCAAAACTAAAATAGTGAATAAAAGGGAATACAAATTTTATCAAATAATGTTCATTCCCTCTCATCTCACTTTCACCCTGAACTTCCTAAATCAAGATACTGGGAACAATTTTAGTCCCCACAAATAGTAACAGGCTGAGCCCTGAGGATTCAGGGGTGGCATTCTTTTTGTGAGCTGACTGCAGGCAAGGCTGTCCTGTCTTTTGTGCCCTGATTTTCCCAACTGCACGATCAAAATCATAATGTGCTTTGAGAGGTGCTTTTGATAAGCACAGCATGAGCTTATCATGGCTTGATAATATTTATGTTAAACCTTAGCAATGTGGAGTTTTTAGGGGGATGGTGGCCTTGCTGTCCTCAGTGGAGGACCAGTCCCAAAATCCAGGCTCACCACAGGTCGGTGGTTCAGAAGCTTCTGGAAGAATCTGAGATTCAGCTCTCCTCAGACATGACTGCACACTCAACCCTTGCTCTGCATTGATACTTCCAGAGCTGCCCATTGTTCTCCAGTCTGAGGATATAGGAAAAGGTCCCCAGATTTCATGCCGAGTGGAACGTTCCTGGGTTTTCCCCTCCCTCCAGTGGCCACCGGAGATGCTGCAGTCCGAGCACACCGAGGCACAGCAGCAACCTGAGGGGTTGAGAACTGGCCCTGTGCTCCAAACAACGGCCACAATCCAGCTGATTTAAATATGGTCTTGTCTCATGTGCTCCCAGCTCTTTCTTGGGAGGAGAATGTTAATTTGTCCCTCAGGGAAAGATTTCCAAATGCCAGTGGGCTCCCAGCCCCACCTCAGCTCACACCAAAGCACTTACACACTTTTGTAGTCTTGTCAGAGAATTGCAGACTGTTTGGGGTTGGAAGGAACATTAAAGCTCATCTCATTCCACCCCCTGCCATGGCAGGGACACCTTCCACTAGACCAGGTTGCTCCAAGCCCCGTCCAATCTGGTCTTGAACACTTCCAGGGATGGGGCAGCCACAGCTTCTCTGGGCAACAGAAATGCTTGTTTCTGTTGTGTGGGATATTCCTTACCAAAGAGAGGATAAAAGGAGGACTGTGTTCACCTCCAGGGAGCACAGGGAATGAGGTAGTCACTTTAACTCTGCATCTCTTTTTTTCTGGAAGAAGATAAGCCTGACTCAGCAGCAGCACTGAACTTGTCACCCAGCGGCATCGGGAGCATTAATATGTCGGTGGAGATCAACGGCACCACTTACGCTGGTGAGAAACCAGAAAGGGGAGAGCCAGGCTGGGAAAGGGAGGGGGTGATGTGTTCCCAGGGGCTGGGCTTTGCCAAACTGGGAGCTGTTGGGATCAGAAAGCACAGGAGGAGGTGATTTCTGGTCTCTTTTTTGGGCCTGATATTTTTAAAATCTAAAGGAAGGGTCTTCTGTGAAGATGCTTATAGGAAAGAGTATTGTCCCTCTTCTCCTGAGGAGGAGCTTTACTCAGCATTTCCTCACACATTTCTGGCAAGCTGGAATTGTCCCTGTACTGTGCTCGAGCAGTTTTGCTTCTGCAGGTCACACCTGTACATCCTTGGGCAAATCCCAAGGCCTGGCTCTGCCATGCAGTGTAAGTTGCTTCTCTCCTCCAAAGATGTAGAAGCCATTTGAGATCTGTTCTCTGTAAGGACAACATCCCTGTGACAGGCTGCCAGACCAAGGAGCCCCTTCCCTAATGAGCAATGACCTCTGGTCTGGCTCTGAGCCTGCTTGTTGTGCCCTGAGCCTCTCTCTCTTGGGATGGGGTCTTTGGGGCTGGATAGCTTTCACTTTGCTCCATCTCCTGCCTTTCCCACTCCATCACCCTCTTCTCTGCCTCCCAGGAGTGCTCTTTGCCCAGAAACCCGTTGTCCACCTCCTCGCCGGCTCCAGCACCCATAGCTCCTGCAGCAGCAGCAGCAGCAGCAGCTCCCACTGCTCTCCCAGCCCTACCTCATCCCGGGGAACACCCAGCGTGGAGCCCTCCACCAGCTGGTCCCTCTGACGGGCGGCCCTTTCCCTGTCTCACACTGGCCTTTGGCTCCGGGAGCGAGCCAGGAGGGAGTCGCACAGATACCTCATCTCAAGGAACCTGCTTTTGTGGTTGGCCAGCGGCAAGATGGTGATGATGATGATGATGATGAAACCTTCCCATGCCAGTGAAGTTTTGGTTCATCATCTCTTTGTCTGGCTTTTTTTTTTTTTTTTTTTTTTTTTTTTCCCTTTTTTTCCCCCTTTTTTCTTT
>VXAU01005785.1:998937-1055841 GCA_013399695.1 Formicarius rufipectus | reverse complement strand
CGGGGCGGGGCCGGCCTGCCCCCGCCGAGCGCGGCCCGAGAGGCGGCGCTGATCCCGCGGTGATCCTGCGGGGCTCACACACACACAGACACACAGACAGACACACGGACACACAGACAGGTGTGCGGCGGGGCGGGGAGCGGGCGGGTAACGGCGCCGTAACCCGCGCCCCACCCGGGCCGAGCCCCCCGGGCCCACCCGGGCCGAGCCCCCCGGGCCCAGCGGGAGCTGCAGACCCACCATCCTCCTGTCGCCGCAGATGCATCACTGCCGGCGGTTCCGGTCCCCGGAGCAGGACAGCGAGCTGGGGCACAGGTGGAAGCGGAGGCGGTCCCGGAGCAGGGAGTACGAGGGCAGGCTGCGGTGCCCTCCCCGCAGGGATCTCCCCCGGCGGTCGCGGTCCAGGAGGTAGGAGCGCTTCGGGGCGGGTTATCCATAAACCCTCGTGCTGATCCTGCGGGTGTTCCCGAGCTGGTGTTCATCTCCCCGCTGCGGATCGGCTTTAAAGCTGTAAATCCCAGGATGATGAAAGTGAAGGGTTTACTTCTGTGTGTGTGTGCACGCGTGCCTTCCCTGCCACGCTGAAGTTCTTCACAAAGACGTGGCTTTAATATTAGCAAGGGAACAACCTGCCCTGGAATCACGTTTCTGTGCTGTGGAGACATTAAAGCCTTTCTCTCAACAACCCACTTCCTTCTGACAGGATTAAAATCAGATTTAAAGAAACAATACTCCTCCCTCACCTCGGAAGGGATCCCAGCTAAAGGGTCCAAACACTTGACTGATCTCTCCTGCTTTGGTTCTGGATTTTACTCTTGATCCTTTCTTTGTTCAGCGTTTCCACAGGGACTGTTAGGTGCTGGAAGTAGGATAAAGCTCTGATAAGAGGAGAGTTCTGGAACAGAGGCAGCAGTCATGTCACAGCATGCAACCAGAATAGACTATTGGTACTGGGGCTGCTGTGGTTCCACTGGTTGGACTGGGCAGGTGCAGCCAGGATGGAGCTGAGGTTGTCTTTAAATGTTCTCCAGATCAATTCCTCTCCTCAACCTGGCTTTTGTTTACTTGAAGGAAGCAGACTGTGAAACACAGCTGGGTCATGCAGTGGGTTTTTCCATTTTTAAATCTGATGGGTAATTTGGGACAGATTTGGATGGAAATAGGCTTTTATTGGGTGTAGACAGCCTTATCCCTTAGTTTCAGACTCAGCCTCTCAGGTCCTCTCTGGTTTTGAGTCCTTCTGCTTCCTGTGTATGTCCAAAGCACACAGTGACATTTCATCAAGGTGTATTTAGATTGGTGTTGGAGCAGAGCTGCAGGGCTTGTATTTTGGGTAATTTAACAGTGACCAAGAGCCACTGCTGCCTTGGCAGAGTCTGGAATTTTACTCTGGACCCACGCTGAGATGAACCCTGGCACTCAAACCTGTGTCCTGTTAAGCTCTCAGTGAGGGGAGCTCAGTGTTGACAAGGCAGAGAGGTGCAAGTGGCAAAAATTCCTGTTTCCAGGCTGAAGGTCTTGGTTAGGCACGCCATAGCAGGGTGGCAGCACTGACCTGGCCTGGCACGTACCCGGGTTTATTTTGGGAAGCCAGGGCACTGCTTTTATTTTGGAGTTACATCTTCTATCTAAAACACAGCCTCTCTCTCAATGAGATGTGAAACAAGACTCCAAGTGAGGTCTGGTTTGTTAGACCACCTGGGGTGGAGAAGGCAGTCATGCTTTGGGATGCAGAAGCAGGGAGGGCTGCTCTCATCATTGATGTGCCCACATGGTACCCAAAACCTCGTGTGTGGTGCCTGTGTGTAAATACTCACACAGGTGGGCTTTGTCTGAGGACTTCAGGCCCTTTATGATGCAGAAATGAGCTTGGCCAAAAGCTTTCCTTACATGTTGGGAGGCTGTTGCTAAAGTGGCAGGAGCTTGGCTATGCTATGGAAAGCAAATTTTCTTTGTAGCTCTTTGTCATGATCTGTGGAGCTGGGGGGCTGTGTGTGTGTGTGTGTGCACACCAAGGACTTGGTGTTTTGAGACCTCCAGTCCCACCCCTGGGGTGACAACCAGAGCCCCACTGCTGGGTTTAGTTCTCATTTATTTAAGAACTAATGAGAGGCCTTCCTAAGGGAGGAAGAACAATGACAAACACTTGTGTGTGGTGGCAGAGGTGGCTAGGGTGAGGTGGAATCACAGAATTCCAGAATGGTTTGGGTTGAAGGAACCTTAGAGTTCATCAAGTTCCACCCCTTGCCATGGGCAGGGACACCTTCCACCAGCCCAGGTTGCTCCAAGTTCCTTCCAACCTGGGCTTGGACACTTCAATGGATGAGAGTCCACAACAAGGTAGGCAGCTCAGATGGAGCTCTCAGAGGGTGGTTTTCCCCCAGATCACTGAAACATGGGAATGTCACACTCTTTTCTCTCACAAAGCTCCTTAGTGGTCAGCATTTGAGGCACAGCAGAGGGCTTGAAGTTCCTGCCACAAGGAGTGGGAGCAGGAGGACCTCCTCCCTTTGGTGACCAAGTGAGAGGACCTGAGGGAATGGCAGGGAGCTGTGTCAGGGAAGTGAAGTTGGATAGGAGGGAAAGGCTCTTCTCCCAGAGGGTGGTTGGATGCTGGGACAGGCTCCCCAGGCCAGTGGTCACGGCCTCAAGCCTGACAGAGCTCAAGGAGCATTTGGACAACACTCTCCGGCTCTTGATGGGACTCTCGGGGTGTCCTGTGCAGGGCCAGGAGTTGGACTCGATGATCCTCATGGGTCCCTTCTGACTCAGGAAGCCTTCCATGCTTCTCCAGGCTTGTAACAGCACTGTTGTTTGTGCTGCAGCCATGAGAGGATGCCTTACCACAGGAGGTGCCGGCGGGACAGCGATGCCTACAGGTTTGAGGAGCGAAGCCCGTCCTTCGGGGAGGACTATTACCCGACACGGCCCCGGGCCTGGCGGCGATCCCGGGGCAGAGACCAGCACCAGCCAAAGAGATACCAGCACCACTGCCGGAAACGCAGGAGCAGGTCTTGTAGCAGCACCTCCTCGGTGAGTAGCACCCACAGCGAGCTCAGGAATGGTCAGGGTTTAACTGTTCTTGCCTCCTTTCAGCTCCGAACGCTCTGGGTGAGTACCTCAAATCCTGTTTCTGTGTTTGTTTTCATTCCATGGAATGTAAAGTCCCAAATCTGTGTTGTGTTAAGTGGGAAGCATTTGTAGCTGTTGATTTTTTTTCACTAGTCCAGCCCCTGTAGCCTTAATACGTGAGGGAACTAAGCTGTGTTCTTTACAGCCAGAGAAGGGATCAGAGAGAGCTTCCAATGGCACCCACTTGATGGGCTGACGAGGGCGAGCCTTGGCTGCAGGCCAGCCCTGCTCCCAGGGATCCCTATTGCTCAGGCTTATCCATGGCCAGGGCTTCACTTCTGCCTACAGCTGCTGCTTCTCAGGGCGGGTTGATATGCAGCATTCCTTGGCTTGACTTTGTGCCAGGATCCCCTTCTGGGAGGGATCCATCAGCCCAGGTCTCCAGAGTTGTTGTTATTAACCCCTGCCAGTACTGAGAGAGAGGCTCCCACCTTCTGAGCATATGCCTGTGTGCTCTTCTGCTGTTTCCATTTGGATTTCAGCTTCTTTGCAAACTTAACCCTGAAATGTAGCATTCCCTCCAAGGATTATCAGGGAATATTTGGAGCTGGGGGGGAGGCTGCTCCCAGGAATATGTGCAAGTGGTGTGAGGTATCAGACCAACTGCTTCACCGCTCCTCCCCTCCTCGCTCTTTAAATGTTATCACAACTAAATGACCGAGTCTGATCCTGACAGTTGGATAATCTGCATGGCTGGGAACTCCTGAACTTCTCCTCTTTATTTCTTTCCAATTGAATTTTAATTTTAGTTTTAGAGAGAGCCAGGGCTGTGGTGGAAACACTGCAGCATGAGGTGTTCACAATGGTGACGTTATGCAGGTTTGGGCTGGCACATGCACAGTCCTCTGAAGTCTAACAGCTGTCCCAACTGGCCTCTCTACCTTCTCCTGCATTCCAGCTTATTTTGGGGAGAGTTTTGATCCTAGCTCATTATTTTGGACCATTATTTGCAGGGGTGAGGGGCACAGAAGAGAAGCCCGCTAGAAGCTTGGGCATGGAAATGTCAAGGTTTTCATTAATTTCTTTGGCTTTAGAGATTGTTACTATTTTTAAGGATGACTAGAACAAGATGAGGAATTAGGGCAGCTCGTTTCATGGACGCTGGGTCCTTGCAGGAATGTTTGGCTGGTTTTCCAGTAGAAGCTTGTAGTAGCAGGGGCTGAATGTGACCTTGGACCTTGCCTGATGTGTTCCCCAGGGATTCATTTACCCGTCTTGTTTTTACTGTTTTCCCAGTTTTAAAATAGCACTCCAAGGCTGATGTGCCCCACCAGGTCTGTGCACAGCTAGGTGGGCACATGGATTTAGGATCACTGTGGTAGTTGGTTCTGTCAGGATGGGAAGGGCTGATTCACAGCTGGAGAAGTACACTGGTCTGGGGAGCTGGAGATGGATTATCCGAGATACAAAGAGCAGGATACACAGAGCGATAACTGCTACTCTGGCTTCTGCTGGACAGCCTGTCCAAACTGAGCACTCATCACGCTTGCCAGCAGAGCAATGACATTCTTCTGGCAAAGCCCTCCTTCTCCTCGTGCCTCTGGCAGCATCCTCCAGTGCTGCAGAGGGTGTTCCTCCTCTGTGGGGAGTGGTGGTGCCACGCCAAGCCACCTTCACCCTGGAGCTTCCCAGCTGCTGCTTCCCTTCCCGGAAGAGGGGGGCATTTCCCTGCCCGAGAGGCGGCAGAGGCACCAGAGGCCGTAGCTAACGAGAGAGTTTTCTTTACATACCTGTAGCTGTTGATAACTTTTCTGTTTTGAAGTTAGTTTGTGTCTTGACGTGTCCCTTGCAATATCCCTATCGTTATATATGCTGTGTGCCTTATGAAATGCTGGGATCTGGAAAATGCAACCAACCAACGCACCATCGTCTCTCCACCTTTGAATGACAACACAAAATGCCGTCTCGGGGGGCGGTGTGTGCAGAGAAGCCAACAGAGCAGTAAGCGCAGCAGGAGCGTGGAAGATGACAAGGAAGGTCACCTGGTGTGCAGGATCGGCGATTGGCTTCAAGAGCGATGTACAGCCACCTTTCGTAAAACTTTACCTCTCTACTTTTATCCCCCTGTTAGACCAGATCTCTCGTATTGTACTGGAGGGGTCTCTAGTGTTTTATTTACTGACCAGTAACTTGCCTGAGGCAGATCATAGACGCTTGACTTTAAAAGAGTGTAGCAGTGAGAGACATTTTTTTGTTTGGTTTTACATTTTATTGCTGTGAATTTGCAGGAGCTCTGCTCTCACCAAGCCCCCAGAGTTCACATCTACTCCTGTTTTCTCTCCTAGATGAAATTGTCGGCAGCCTTGGTGAAGGCACTTTTGGGAAAGTGGTAGAGTGTGTGGACCATGCCAGGTGGGCATCTTTCCCTGCCAGGTAACTTGTCTGTGCCTTGGGAATCAAGCCCAGGGTGTCACAAGTGCAGCAGTTTTACCTGGGCTCCTTGGTATCAAACTTGTCACCTTCCATGTGTTGCTGCAGTAGAAATTGTTTCTTAGAGCAAGTGGAAGGGCTCATACCTCAGCCCCCTGATGATTTGCAGGCTGATGACTTAAGGGAAGCAGAGAGGGTTTGTTCAATGGCACAAGTTCATAGAATAGAATCCTAAAATATCCTGAGTTGGAAGGGACCCACATGGACCATCGTGTCCCACTCCTGGCCCTGCACAGGACAACCCCAACAATCCCTCCCTGACAGTGTTGTCCAAATGCTCCTTGAGCTCTGGCAAGTTTGGGGCCATGACCACTACCCTAGGGAGCCCATACCAGTGCCCGACCATCCTCTTAGGGGAAGAACCTTTTCCTAACATCCCCTGGGCTCCAGCTGTTGAAGGCTGTTCTTCTGCAGTGAACTCCAGCTGAGAGGTGGGCCCAGCGACCTTTTAATCTGCCAGGGCACTTCTCCATTATATTTTTTAACCTCTCCTGTGATTACATTTGACCCTTGTCTCATTCTGACCTTTCATCTGGCTCTGAGCCATGGGGTCAGCTTGCTGTAGGAGCTGCTGGGCTCTCCTGCCTCCCTGGGAATCTCTGGCACAGGGGGAGCAGGGAGGCAGCTGCTGGAGTTGCAGTGACTGCTGTGTCAGGAGTATGTCTCTAGCATGTTACCCAGCAATAACCTTTCATTTCAAATATCTACTGCACAGCAGCATAAATCTTTGGCAGAGCTTTGTTAGGACAAATGACACATGAAAACGTGACTGTAGTAACTGGGATGCGCCCTCTCCCCATGGACTGAGGACGTGTGGACACAAGATTTTCCTTTGATTCCATCCTTTTGTCTCTTCCTTTACAGAGGGAAATCACAGGTAGCACTGAAAATCATAAAAAATGTTGGAAAATACCGAGAAGCAGCCAGGCTGGAAATCAATGTCCTGAAAAAAATCAAAGAGAAGGACAAGGAGAACAAATTGTAAGTTCCTGCAAGACTCCTGGCTAGTCAGTACCACATCCTTGCCCACAAGATACCCAAAGAAACATGGGGCTCAGGATGTGCTTCCTGTGGTGAGGGGGGAACTGGTCTCATTCCTCTGCTGCCTTGTCCCATTGGAATTGGGGAGCTCTGTCTAAAGGTGGCTTAGCAGGGAGGAGGTGTCTCTCTGGATTGCTGTGCTCTTCAATCAGCTGGCTTGGAGCTTTGCTCATCAGCCACTTCCGAAGTGGGCAGGAACAGGGAGAATGACTGTTCTGTGGATCCCTGAAGGATGGTGTCTCAGTTTAACAAGACAAAATGTCTGCTAAGAGGCACAGGGGCCTTCCTGGGGTAGAAAGATGGAAAACTCCTTCCTCCGCGTCACTATTTCAAAACTAAGAGGCTTCAGGCACAGAATGTAGAAAATGGAAATAACAGTTCTTTACTGATACAAATACATACTAGCAAAGAACCATGTATAAAAACCAAACCCAGAACGAGCAACACCGTAACCAAAACTTGTCGGACAGTCAAGTGCTCCGTTTTGCCCTCGGCTTGTAGTTACAGCTACGAACAGCGGAGGGCGCTGTCGCGCTCCGGAGAGGCAGAAGCTGCGGCTGAGCGAGCGGTGCCAAAGCCCGGGGGTGAAACCCTGGGCAGCGCCAGGACCTCTCACTGCCTTTTCCCCAAGCGCTGGGGAGGCTGGAAGCTCCTCAGCAGCTGGCACTAGTCCCCGCCTGAGTCCAGGGCAACTCCAGGCAGTGGTGGCTGTCATGGGAAACGGCCCAGGACTTGCCAAGTTGGGGGGCAAGCTGGGACCTCTCCTGGAGGTGCTGTGAGCCCAGCAAGGTGGTGGCTGGACACCCAAGCTGAGACCAGAAGCTTGTGGGTACCAGGAAAAAAACTGAACGTGGGGGAACCTCTCTCTCATCACCTCCTGAGCGGGGAGGAGGGGACGGGGGGGAGAAGGCGAAGTAAAAACTTCCCCAGTCAAGTTTTTGACCTCTCCCCCAACCTTCTCACCAGCCATCACTTTCTGATGCAAAGCTATTAACTACTCCTCTTCTTTAGGCTTTAGACAGTTAGCTGGGGACTAACTGTCCCCAGCTCAGCTCCTGCAGGTAATGAGAAAACTGAGCTCCAACAAACCACTGTGTTCTGGCTCCCAACCCCCAGAATGCTGTGTTGGCAAGGGACAAAAAATTCCATGAAAGATTTTGAAACTATAACTGATGGTTAATCCTTGTCTCTCTTTCCCTGCACAGCTTGTGTGTCCTGATGTCCGACTGGTTCAACTTTCACGGCCACATGTGCATTGCCTTTGAGCTTCTGGGCAAGAACACATTTGAGTTCCTGAAGGAGAACAACTTCCAGCCATATCCTCTCCCTCAGATCCGGCACATGGCCTACCAACTCTGCCATGCCTTGAGATGTAAGTTATCCAGAACCAGCTTTGCTTCCAAAAAGAGGCTAGGAGGGAGCTGCCACTTGGATGGGCAAAGCTGGTGGGGTGCTTCTCTCTCTCTGGTTCTTACAGACATTTTTCTCTCTTGTCCTCTTCCCCCTGTGCAGTTCTGCATGACAACCAGCTGACTCACACTGACCTCAAGCCAGAAAACATCTTGTTTGTCAACTCAGATTTTGACACTCTGTACAATGAGAATAAGGTGAGTTGTGTCCAAAGGAGCAGCAAATACATCAGGAATAGCCTGCCTTTCCCTCTCTACAGAAATTGGGTCTTCCCTGCTCCCTACGAGCCATAAAAGCCTGTATAGTGGGAACAAACTGGAAATCAGGCCTCTTCTTTCTCCCATGTCTTCTAAAAGCCTTCAGGCTCTCTCAGTGGCTCCAGTCCCTGAGTATTCAGTGGTTTTCTTTACACTGATCTGAGCTGTAGCGAGCCCAGAGCTTCACAGTTAAAATCCCTCTGAATGGTGCAGACAGGACAGTTACAGGGGCAGAGGGTCCCTCTCCATGCCTGATCCTGACTTCTGTTGCACTTGCAGAGCTGTGAGGAGAAGTCCATCCGGAACACGAGCATCCGCGTGGCAGACTTCGGAAGTGCCACCTTTGATCACGAGCATCACACCACAATCGTGGCTACCCGGCACTATCGGCCCCCAGAAGTGATTCTGGGTGAGAACTGCTGGGTTTTGGGGAGTCTCAGGGGGGCAGAGTGGAACAATTGTCCCAGGATGAGGAGCCCTCCAATCCTTGGATAGATAACTTCTAGGTCTGTCTTGGTGTAGTCTCATGGCTCCAGCAAGGAGCTAGTAGAAATCTGGTGGGATTTGTTGAGAGCACAGTTAATTTGACTTTCTTTGCAGAGCTGGGCTGGGCACAGCCCTGTGATGTCTGGAGCACAGGCTGCATTCTGTTTGAGTATTACCGTGGCTTCACGCTCTTCCAGGTAGGACTCTTGTTCCTTAAGAAGCCTTAATGTCCAGAATGGCTCGGACTTAAATGAAGGGGAGGGAAATGCAGAGCAGTCACTAAAAATCAGAAGATGAGTGTGAAAATGAGGCCAGGAAAACTGATAGTTTGAGGATTTGTCCCTTGCTGGAAGGGACAGGGTTTGGATCACCTCTGGGTTCAGGTAATTTCTATGCACTGAAGAAAGGGGGGAAAATGAAGAGAGGAAGAGATAGACAGGACCTCTAGCATTCCTGCTGGAGGCTTGTCTCTTCCTCCCCTGTAGTGCTATAGGTGACAGACCTTTTGTCATCAGCTCTCCAAGTTCTGAGTTAACCCAACATTGCTCTGTTTCTTTGCAGACTCATGAGAATCGTGAGCATCTTGTCATGATGGAAAAAATCCTTGGGCCACTTCCATCTCACATGGTCCACAAAACTCGGTAAGAACCTGTTCCTCACCTCAGCCCAGGCCCGTGGTTATGGCTCAGGACAGCAACTCTCTGTCCTCACTGGCGTGGGTATAACCATGGGACATACCCTGCCTCCCTGACTGTCACCCTCCCTTTGCAGGAAGCAAAAATACTTCCACAATGGCAACCTGGTGTGGGATGAAAACACATCAGATGGGAGATACGTCCAAGAGAACTGCAAGCCCCTACGGGTAGGTGCTGCTCCCTTCCCTGGGTCAGGGTAGAGCCCTTGGGGCTGAGCCCCAGATTCTCATCTGCAGTCATACTGCTCTGACTGGGGCAGGATGGGCACTAGGGAAGTGGAGGGATGGGACACAGCCAGTGCCTCAGAGTCCCCCACCCTTCCCTTTCAGACATACATGCTGCATGACTCGCTGGAGCATGCCCAGCTCTTTGACCTGATGAGGAGGATGTTGGAATTTGACCCTTCCCAGAGGATCACGTTCTCGGAAGCCCTCCTGCATCCCTTCTTTGCTGGCCTCTCTGCAGAGGAGAGGATGCTGTGTGGGCGAGGCACCAGCCGGGACCTGAGCAGATGACGTCTGGGAGCTGTAGGCATGGATCGGTCTGGCCTCTGCAGCTCAGCCCCCTCTTCTCTCCCAGGCCAGAGGGGCTGGGGCACTGCCACAAGGACCCTGTGGAGCAGAGTGGGAAGGAAAGCTCCATTGGAAAGCACAGATTTGTCTATTTATATGTTGTAAAGTTAAAATAAAGTGTTTCTTATTGTTTGATACTTCCCTTGTAGGCAGATGTAGAGTTGTATTGCCCCCAGCTCTGCCTTTTCTGCAAAGGAATAGGGAGATGGTGAAAAATTAACTGGAATTGTTGAGGGTGAGTAAGGTTCTAAAATCAGAGCAGACAAATAAATAGCTGCACACACTAGCACAAATGCATGAATAGTTGCACTTTATTTCAGGGCATCCCCCACAGTGGCAGAAACTGGTCATTACAAACATTAGGTCACAAATGGAATATCAAGCAGTGCCACAGTGCAGAGATCTTCATCTGTCCGTGACCAGAACAGCACTCTGGTGCAGTTCCTATGATGATGGGTGAGGTTGGGAATAGAAACTATTCCAAACACAGCTAAAGAAAATGTTCCATTCTTTGAGTTAACTCTGGCAAGGTGGGAGAGGGGGGAGAAGAAGGGTCTTCAAGTGCTCCAGAAGAGCTCACACCTCACAGAAGATGTGTTTCAGGTGTGGGAAGCCTGTACCTCCTCAAGAAACATCTGGATCTGAGAAGTACAGCCAAATACCCAAACCTACCAGAAAGTCAGCATACTGTGACATAGAACACAGCCCAGAGCTGCCTGCTGTGCCCTAAACTGCACTGATCAGGACTGGGAATCCCTTTCCTTACATGAGAGTCTACCCTTCTGTTGTGCAACACTGTTCACTTTATTTGATTTTTTGTTTAAACATAGGGAACCATTGCAAGGTTGGCAATATGCAGGGCCTCAGTGCTTCCCAGAACTCAATCCCTGCATTTCACCAGCTTCAGTGCCTTCCAGGCAGGTTAACTTCAGCCAGTGGCCTGTTACTGCTTCATGTGTACAAGCTACAGGACAACAGCCAAACCCAGAAAGAATTTGCCCAGAAAGAGCAAGAAAAACCTACAGAAAGTGAACCAGCAAGTCTTTTATTGAATGTCTTGAGCAAAGAGAGTGAAAATAAGGAGACTAAAGCTAACACTGACTACAGCAACAACTTTTTTAACCCACTGTTGCCCCCAGATAAAGATCCAAGGAAGTGGAAACAGCCAAAAATCAAGAAAGACAGAGAGGGAAGCCTTGTGTTTGTGTTGCAAATAACCACAACACTGCTGTCCCCTCTCAGTCAGAACCACAGCTTGGTAAATGCCACTAGAGATGCTCCCGCTTTGCCCTGTCCGTGGGAGAGGAACAGCTCAAGGCAGAGCCACCCCTATCCCAGCACTGCCAAATCACTGAGCCCCTCCAAAAGCACCTGAGGGGAACCAGGGCTCCAGCCAGCGACGGCAGAGCCCTTGGTCCTGCTGAGGTAGATATGGTGAGGTGCAGCAGAAGAGACCTCAGGGGCTGCAGGGTGAGCCCAGTGCTCATCAGCCTCCTGGGTCCTTCCATGTGCTCCACACTTCCAGGCTATATTCATCAATTGCTTCTTTTCAACTAGGGAACGCTCTTCCCTCCTCCTTTGATACCCCTTGCCTTTGTTCTAAGCAGAGGAAAGGGAAAGAGGAGTGTCTATAACTCCTCAGCTCAGAGCAGGATCTGTAGGTTTGGTGAGGACTGAACCCACAAGTCCCTGTGCTTCAGACTCTGAAGGGATATGGCTCCCCTGGACAAAGGCAGCCTTGGAAGGTCTGAAGTTCTCCCAGATGCCAGAGCAGAGTCTGGGCAAGGTGTAGGTGCTTGCAGGAGCCCTAGGGACATGTAAAGTATGAGAAGAGCAGCAGAACTTCAAGCACTGCCACATGCATGGCATCAGCCCAGTTCCTTCAAAGGAACAGCTTGGCCTTACAGCACCTTCTGCATCTCCAGCCCTTCCCTGGCTCAGCTGCCAAGCACAAAGCCCTCAGGGGACACACTAGATGCCAGCATTATAGTCCTAATCTGATTCCCAAAGCCAGCTAGCTGATGGCTCCTCAGCTCATCCCTACTTCAGGCACAGAACCAAGGCTTCAGTGGGCCAGCAAAAAGAACCCAGGGAATGATAACCCATTGCTTCCCGGCAGCGCACAGCAAGACAGTGCAGCACCAAAACAGATTCTCTGTGAAAATTCAGCCTAGAACCTGCTGCCATACCCCTACAGGAGAACAGCAGCTCTTAGCACACCATCTCCTTCCTCAAGCTGGCTCCCAGCAAGGACACATCCACAAGCCCAACATATGTGAAACCTTTGATTTCAAAGGGAATGAATGGATCTATGAGCTACTTCCCAAGCCCTACCAAAGGTAGGGGGGATACTGGAAGCACAAGGGAAACTAACCCACAACATCACCTCCACCATACACCGTGCAACAGACCCAGAGAAACACTGCCCTGCTTAACTCTCCTTTCCCTGGTTCAGCCACTCACTGTGCCAGAAAGAAAAAAGAATAAAAGAAACATCCAAATCCCACTGCTATCCTGGAAAAGTTCTTTTCCATAACAGGCCTCAAGCCCACAGACCTGGGTTTCACCCACAAAGCAAACAAAGAAAAGCCAACAGTATATAAGGCCTAGCTGACAAAAATCAATGTTCCCAGAACATGTGTGACCAAGGAGCCTCTGGATTCCTGACACACACTTTACAATGAGGGAACACTCTCCATGGAGGCCTGGAGAGGGAGGAAGGGAGGGTGAGAAAGCTACAACTGCCTTCCAGAACACAAAACAGGAGGGGGAGTCAAAAAGAACATCAGAACCAAAACAGATTCTCCCTCAACAGAAGGGATTTCTACACAGTCAAGGGGTGCTGTTCCCATGAGGATGTCCTTGCTGCGAAGGACCAGAACACATCTCAAAGCTCCAAACCAACCTTATTTGTACCACCTCCCAGCTGAGCCTGGGCAACAGCAGCCACCTTTGCCAGGGACAGACACCATCTTCCTGCAGGTTCCTTCATCCCATGGCACAAGAGAATGAAAACAGCTTTGCAGGAACATTCGTTTCTTTTTTTTCTGTTGTCGTCTTTGTTTCATTTTATGATTATTCTATTTTTTTGTTTTTAAATACACGATGTTTCTTCTGGAATGCAAACTCTCCAGAACTTCACATCCTTAAGGCGTCATGAGTTTACCAGCCAGGATCCACTGGACAGCTTACGTGACAGAGTTCCTCTTCTCTCCCTTCTGAGTCGGGTGGGCTGGACAGGCTCTAAGTGGAGTGCAGGGGGATGACAAATTTGGAGCCAAAGGGCGAGTGGTAGTTTATTCCCACCTCCTGAAAGACCTTCTGGGGAATGCCAATGTCACAGAGGTACACGCGGCCCGCACGCTCCCCCAGGGGAAGGGGCAGGCCCAGGGCCAGCGACCACTTGGCGTCGATGCCCAGCTCCATCTCGCTGATGGGGGGGTCTATGCTGAGGACGGGGGCTCGGTTTTGGTTGGCCCAGTCCACAACTGCTTTGTACCAAGGCTGATCTCTCAAAAAGGCATTTTCGTGACAATCCAGGCAGTTGATCACTAGGTCAACGGGGGTATCTGGGAGGTCTGAAAGAAACACAAACACCGCTGAGCGCTGAGAAGAAGCTGAAACCACAAACGAAGGCTCATTGGTGCCTCCTCTTTTTGCATTGATAGCCAAATAGTGGTTTTGCCCCCAGCAAAGTCTTGCTGCACAGCCTTGCCTTACCAGCTGTTATTGCCATCCTTCTCCAAAATATACCAACATCAATAGTGAATACATCCACAACCTCTCAGGTGCAAAATCTCATCAAGTGGTCAGCATGTGAGCAGTCCCAATGCCACTGAGCTCATCAGCCCAGGCAGCCCAGGGAAGCAGTGGTGCTTTTTTAATATGATAAAAAGACCATTTTCTATTTCACAAGCTGAAAATAAGGCTGTTTTTCTGGAACATACTAACTACCTCTGCTATGGAAAGGAAGCTCCTGTGCTACACCACTGCCTGCCCCATCAAGCTCTCTGGACCCTGTACTCATTGACTCTGTATCACATCTGCTGCATTCCCCTCACCAGACAGACCACAAAGTCCTTGGTTCAAAATCATACAACAGTTTGGTTTGGTTTGAAAGGGACCTTAAAATTCACCTCATTCCATCCCCCTGCCAAACCCTGTCCAACCTGGCCTTCAACACTTCCACGGGTGGGGCAACCACAGCTACTCTGGGAAATCTGCTCTAATTTTTTATAATGTTCTGTAATAGGAAAATATCTCTGTCAACAGGTCCTAATTCCCAGGTTTGTTTCTACCAAGAAATTTAAATGAATCAGGCTGCAAAAAATTGACTGGTGAAATGACACTCAGAAGCTGGCACTCATAGGACCTGTTTATTCTAGGGAATACTGAGATAGGAATTCTGACAGCTGCTGGGACTAGCTCAGCAAAGCTGTCTCCTGGTTTGCAGCAGCAGCTGGATGCTCATTCACTCACAGTTTCAACATGCTGAACAAAGCAGGCCCTTATCCTACAAGAATGGCTGCTCTCACTTGGATCCATACAGCAACTCTTCCGTATTTGTTCCGACAAGAAACATCTGCGGCAGCACAATTGCTCCACTGTTGGAGTGACTGCTGTTCCTTCAGCCTCCCAGAAGCCACCCAGCCATGGCAGTGCCACTAGATGGTGCCAGGGGAGCGGGCAGGCACCAGGGGGCCATGCACCAGAGAACCCATCTGCTCCTCAGCCCTTTACCTTTGACACTGGACACCTGCTGGCCTTGCGTCTTGCTGAAAAGGTTCAGCTCGTTGGTGATGGACTCCAGCATCTTGACAAAGTTGGGGAGGAACAGGATGACGTGGACGTCGTGGTTGGAGAGGTGGCGCCCGCAGCTGATCCCCTGAGCCCCCTTCACGTGGGGACCACACAGCAGCGCTACCGTGGGTCGCTGGTGCACGTTCTTGGGGTTCAGCCTGAAACACACACAAGGGACTGTTAATAAACCCCCAAGTCTCCTACCTGCTTCCTGCATGAGGGAAAGAAAAAAAAATTAAAAAAAAAAAATAATCTGTAAAATGCAAATTGCCAGGTGTTTTGCAAATCTTCCGTCACTCTGAAGAAAGAACCCACATCCTTGTGTGGCCCTGACACTAGAGAGCTGCTCCACTGGCAGGTTCATAGAATCATAGACTGGTTTGGGTTGTAGGGACCTCTAAGATCATCTTGTCCTGCCACAGGCAGGGACACCTTCCACTAGATCATGTTGCTCCAAGCCTTGTCCAACCTGGCCTAGATCGCTTCCAGGGATGGAACTTGTGCCAGGGCCTCGTCACCCTCACTGGGAAGAATTTCTTCTGTATATCTAAATTTCCCCTCTTTCAGTTCCTGATGACGAGTCCCTCCATGGCTTCCTTGTAGACCCCTTCAGACACTGGAAGGTTCCTAGAGCCTTCTCTCCTCATTCCTTTTGTGACTTCCTTGCACCTCCAGTGGAGAGCACAAGGTCCCAAGGTCTCTGATTGCAGACCGACTATAAAAGCCTAAACATATGGGGTGAGTTTCCCCATCAGAAGAGTCACTATTAAAAAAAAGAAGAGAGAAATTATTTCTACTCCCTAAGCCTCATCAACTGCACAATAAAGTTAATTTGGCCTGCAAGTCATCAGGGCTTACAGCAGGAACTTCAGCTGACAGGGGCAATGATGCCTGTGTGTCATCACTTATTGCTCTACATCAAGTGATCGGGTCCTTGTAAAATACTACTCAATAAAGAGACAGAGGTTTAAGGGTTAACTTTCATGTTGAGCAAATAATTTGGAGCAGCTATCAGCAACATAATAATACAGGTGCAATTTCTACCCACATCGACAACTACGGAAGTGCAGGCACAGAGAAGAGGTTTTCAGAAGAGTCAGCACCTATGCTCATGTAAAAAGCAGTAAGTGTCCTCCAAACTTGCTGCAAACAGCCCCTCCAAAAGAGCAGGATGTTCTCAGGTGAGGTGCAAATCACTGAAGGGCTAATTTAGCCTTGCAAAAAGCTAAGCAGCACTTTGTCTTCTTTAGCTGTCTTCCGGTTTTATTGATACCATTAAATTGTAATGTGTAAAAACAAAGGGAAAGTTTACTTAGCTGCAAAAAGGAGCTCATTAGATATTCTGCAGTGGCTTAATCTGCCTCAGGCAACAGCTGTCCAAAGTTCAGTTCCCTGAAAAAATTCCCAGGAAGGGGAGGGAAAAATCTCAACTCTGTTTGCTTACAAAGTCAAGGGACACTTGTGGGATGCAGGAGTAAAAAAGAAGCCCTTTGGCAGCAGGACCCCCAGTGACCTCAGAGGAAAGCTCTGAGCCTTTCACTTCCCCTTCAGTGGAACAGCATTTACCTGTTGGGTCCCCCGAGGAGGCTCAGGGCCATCTGGCTGGCACACACTCCTGTCATCTCCAGCCTGCGCTCCAGAGTCAGCCCATGCCTCTCTGCCACTGACAGCAGCTTCTTGTGCAGCTCATAGGACACACATGGAACCACCAACCCCGAGTCTAGGGTTCAAAAGGAGGGGAGGGAGACAGAAATGGGGCCAATCAGAGACAGAAGCAACGGCAGTGAAAAAGCTTATTAGCTTTTACCAAGGGTCTGCTTTCCCCAGCATTCCAGGTTCTTTCAGAGACCATTAAACAAATCCAAATCAGTGCATCAGCTGATTCTGAGTGAAGAAGAAACAGCTAAACACAACTCCTGAGCTTAAAATAACACGTTTCCACAAAAATTCGGCAGGTAATTTTAGCAACACATGCACTGAGAAGGTCTTTGTGACTTACAGAGCGAGTGAGTATTACATTTTTTCTTAATGGTTTCCAGGCGACCAGTGCCCTAACCCACATATAAAATGTTCCTGAGCACTGTGAAAGTCCTAAGAGATGCCGTGAAGCAGATTTCCCATCATAAAAGCTTGGATGTGCTTTGCTTTCTGACACTGGTCCCCAAAATCCCACATACCACAGCAAAACAAGTCATCCCACATTTACTAGGCAGGCAGTCCCTGAGCTGTGCCATGCCAGAAGGGCTGCTCCAGACACAACAGCTGGATCACGACACAGACACAGCAGGGAAATGATCAAAGAACAAACTGAAGAAAAACACTTCCCAGGCTTTCTGAGAGCCTGGTCTAGCAAGCCAGGAAATGCTCCAGCATGTGGATCAAGGGAAAATAAACAAGAGGTTTTGCTAAGTGCTGAGAGCAGCACCTGAAGTAGGCAGGGATATGTCCTCCCCACTCCCTTCTATAGGCAGTTTGCCTGGAATCAGCAGGTAAGAGAAACACACACCTGAGTAACTGTTTGGGATGATTCTTTATACTTCCCTGTTTCAAGCAGGCCAAGCTGGCACTGACTCCACACAAATAAACCCCTCAACAGCATCTGTAGACTCCCCTGGAAATGAACGCAGAAGATCCCTTGCCACCAAAAGGCAGCTTGTGCCAATGGAAGCCACAGGAATTTTTTGGTGGTTATTGAATAGTGGAAGACAAGGAAACTGAAAAGACTTACTGACAGTATTTGTAGAGAGAATGCAAAACCCGAGGAACAGGCAAGAAACAGCTGCATCACCCAGACAGGTATCACAGAAGCATGGAATGGTTTGAGTTGGAAGGAATATTAAAGCTCACCCAGTTCCACTCCCTGCCACGGGCTGGGACATCTTCCACTACCTCAGGTTGCTCTAAGCCCCATCCAACCTGGCCTTCAACACTTCCAGGACTGGGGCAGCCACAGCTTCTCTGGGCAACCTATGCCAGGGCCTGAGCACCCTCACAGGGAAGAATTTATTTCTAATACCCAATTAAAACATCATATCCCTGAATATCATCACTCACAGCAATCAGCCTCTTTATTTTTTCTTCAAAATAATTCTGATCTCCAACCCCTTTGCTGTGCGTTTGAGGATTTCCACTATGTGGAATCAGAAGCACACCCTATTCTTCCCTTCAAATATCCTGCAAGTTCTGGATGTCCTTAACTATCCCCCAGCTAAGGAGCAGCACAGATTCTCCTTCCCATATGGGATGGCCACATAGCTGGAGCACAGCTGCAGCAGGAAAAGCTCTCAGCTCCTCCTCATGTCATTCCAAGTTAAATAAGGAATCCCAGCCGAGTCCAGCTGTCATCTTTGACCCTGGGACAGGAAGATGAGGTACACAGGAGTTTGGCACCATGGGTCAAAAAGGTCCAGGACTCAAACCAACACCTGCTACAGCTCAGGCACAATGCCAAACACCAGCAAAAAGTGTGAACTCAATCCCTCCATCAGCCTCCCTCTTTTCTGTTTACCAGTTTTCACCAACCAGCAGCCCTGGGTCACCATCACACCCCCAAGGCACACATGGCAACTCAACAAGGCTCAGACTGCCTGTGCTCATGGAAAAGAGCTATGGGAATGTGACATGGCACAGTGGAAATGCTCTGCAGCACTACGAGCTCAAAGGGGAACAGTCACAGCACACACATCCGCTCCGGGAGGAAACCCAACAGTTACTCGTGGGCTGGGGCTCCTCTGCAGACAGAAAACAAAGCAAGAACCAGTTGTCAGAATCAAGTGTTACATTCAAATGAGAAGAGCAGCGTGTATTTTAATTGTGAGAAATTATTTGCACTGCCATATTTCCCCAAGGTGCTCCAGTCACCAACCACTAAGTCAAGCTACGGCGGAAATGGAAGGTTTAGCACATTTTGAGGTTTTCACAGTCAAATCAGACGTGTTTCTGCAAGGTCACAGCAAAGTGCTGCGGAATAGACACAGCTGAGTCCTTCTGGACTTCATTCCTGGACTCCCTGGCAAGGTCTTTGCAGAGAGAAAGGGCCCAACCACATCCCAGCCCTTGACCTTGCACACTAATCACTGATGAAGTCATCTCTGCTCCCAGGCTCTCATTACAAGCAAGCAGACACATTATCAGAGTCATGCCAGACTCCTGATAGCAGCCACGGAGCACTCAGAGTCATACCCACGAGCAACCCCGAGCTCGTCACACCAGTCACGCACCGTGTCCACACACCCGCTCCAGTCACGCAGCCCCAGCTCTGCCCCACTCCCATTCACAGTTTTTTCTACTTCACCTTATTTTTCAAGCTTCAGTGAACGTTTGGAATGAGTGACCCAATGTCAGGATCTCCCCAAACAGTTTAGGGGGACACATCATCTGCTCACCCCAAACAGAGTGCTCCCAAACTCTTCTTTTGCTCTTTCTGAATCATCCACAAATTCCCTGCTCAAATTTTGCACAAACTCCCCAAACTAGGACAACAAAACACATGATCTATGTTCTGTATCTGTCCAATTTAGTATTTACAATCTCTGTACCCATCCACATCCTTCCCTTAACCATCAGCTTTAGTAAAACTGCCTTTACCACCAGCTAGATGCCAGCCTGAGCCCAGTGGGTTAATCAAAGGGGGTTACTGGGAGGCATCATTTAGCACAACAGTTTGTCCTAATTGCTCCCCCTCAGAAGCAGGATGAAATGCCAAGAGAACTTCCCTTCTTCACCCTCACGCAAGGTCCGACCAGTCAGACAGGCTTATCAAAAGCAGACCCAGGGAGTTAAATAAACTCTGGCAGAGAGCAATCAAGCAGGCGACGTGTAAACCCACAAACAATAACACCACTGCCACAAAACTGAACCCCTGCCAACTTTATGTTTGGGTTGGACAGGGCATCTGTATTGTTTGCTGATGAAGACAATAGAATAAATTAGCTAAGGCCCTTTAATATTAAATAAATGTATTTTACAGCTGCCTGGAAAAAAAACACAAAAAACCACAAGGAGGATATAAACTAAACAGTTATATGACATGCAGAGTCACACTGGAAGGATAAAACACCCTATGGCAGCAGAAGGACCAACATAACTCTCAAAAAGTTAAAGAATTTAGTTTTTCCCCCAAACAAGCCCTGAGTATCATTGCTCTGATGTCCAGAGCTTCCCAAACTTGCAGTGGCAGGGAAAAAGGAGAGGGTAGATGCTAGAGGAGCTCAGTGCTAAGGTGTTTAGCCCTATCTTTCCTGCTATTTCTGCAGTTCTCTAATTCTAGCTCTCTGCTAAAATTAACTCCCCACTTCTTGTTCTCTGCTAAAATAAATCCAGGCAATCTTCAGGAATGGATCAGATAGAACTAGACTTAGGATCTCCTGAAAGCTGTACTGACATCATTAATTCCCATAATAAATTCCCACTTGCAGAGCATTATGGTCTGACAGCCTCAGACTGCATATCTGTAACTCTTGCCCACATTAGACAGATGGGACATTGCTGCTGATCTTTGCTGGTTGTGAAGCTGGAATCACCTACCTGCAGACCCAGCAAAACACAGCTGCTGTCCCACAAACACAAATTATTTTCTCCACAACCTTAAGGGTTGGATTTTTATTCATTAACCATCATTAATTATGACAAATCCTGCGGGAGTTCTGGCTGACCTTCCAGTGTCAGCCTCTCCCAGCATTAGTGCACAATTCACTCCAGCTGAACAAAAAACTATCAGAGGGACAAAGGGACTTTTCCCCATGACCACTTTGTTTTCTCCTGCGGTTGGATAAAGCGAACTTCATTTGCACTTCCCTCAAAAGATCCCAGAAACACTTCACACATTCAATATACACAAGGCAGTCAACCAGACACTGAAGAGCTAAAAGCTGCAGAGGGTAGAAAATTCAGTCAAGGACATGGCACACCAAGGAAAAAGCCACACTGTTGGCATCACTCTCACAGGACATGCCCAGCCTTAGTTTTGAGGTCTCATCCTGGCTTGTAAGTTCTGTCTGCTTATATTTTCTTTCACTATCTCCTTACTGTGAAGGAAAATGGTTGTTTGAAGGACAAGCCTGAAGTCCAGTTAGGAGAGCACGAAAAACCATGACACTTAGTCCTCTTTTTTGAGCACAGTTCTACTTTTACTTGACAACTTCCACAGCAGCTGAGTCTAAAAACTCCCATTTACTTTCCAGAAAAGGCACTGAGATGGAAACAGGGCATTTTCTACACTAACAGTTTTAACAGAGAATCTGCTTTGGACAAATCCTTTCTAGTACAGCAGGGAAATAATAAAACACCTTACTTATGTGAGGACCATAAGGACAGCCTGGCATGCTGGAGATTGTCCTGCATAGAGTCACTGATGATGAACAGGGACACTCCACCCTTCTGCAAACTCCTCTGAGCTCCAACATTCCTGCGTAACGTTGATTTTGTTAAAGACCCAATCCTAAAACACTGTGGTGTTCAAACACAGGTTGTTTTAGTGCCAGCAGAAGGAATAGAGACAGACCTAAGCCAAAGGTACACTTAAATTCCCCAACTGGACAGCTCTGGAAGTAGAAAAAGACAGCTCACACCTCCTGCAAGCATCAGGAGAGAGATCAATAGCAGCCAAAGGAGTAAAGACTAATGGTGTATTCAGGAGGGATTCACATGTGCAGTCCCAGGGATGGACTCAGCTCAGGCATGATCAAAGACCTGGTAAACTTTGGGTTGGAACATATTCCCTGCTTACTTCAAAAACACACGGTTGTGCCTACTTGACAGCCTGGCTCCACAAAAATCAGCTCTCAGAAAAGCATTCCAGTGGACTGAAGTGTTTATCCCATACACACCAACTCTAGTCAGTAATAAGGCCTCAAGCTGGAAGCCCTTCAGATGAGTCTTTTGGGAACTGACATCAGCAGTTTGTTTTAACCTCTGCACTATCCTGGTTATTTCCCAGCTTCATGGCATAAAAAAAGCACACAAGGATTCAGAAACTTCTTCCTGTCCCACAGTGATAAGAGTTGGATATTAACTCCCTGTCAATCTCCAGCATCAGTGTTTGTGCTGACAGAGAATCACTGTCTAAGTCAGGGCTCTATTAACACAATCATTTTTCAGATTGGCCTAGGGTAAAAAAATTACAAAGCACTCCTTTCCTCCACAACTAAGAAGTTTTCACAAGTAGAGCTTCCCTCAGGAAACCAGAAAAAACTCTGTAGGGAGAATTCCTGGCATAAACATATTCAAAAATCAAGGCTTTTGAGGTTCTTGGCACTCATTTAATTTCAGGAGCTGCTCTTTGAGCCACTAAGAGGCAGGCTGTCCTACAGCTCAGCATCCTCCTCTCAGCTGCTAAACAAAGAAACTGTGATTACTTCTTTCCCAAAAGACAGTCCATCATTACTCCAGGCAGACTATGCCTCGGAGGGTTGCCTAACCATAAAAAGCACTCAACAGCCAGAAACACCAGGCAAGTTACAACTGTTTACAAGGGCTTTGGCTACGTGGCCATTAGTATTCCCTAAGCAAGAGTAAACTTCCTCAGTGGACACAGAGGAAGTCATCCTCTGTGGTAAAAAATATCCCAAGACACAGCACTGGGACACTTCTACCATCCTTCAATGAACTGAGAATGTGCCCAGCTCAGCTCGGGCAACAGGGCATTGCCCATTGTGTGACAGGCCAGCTTTTCCTCCAAACAAACTCAGAATTCCACGGGGCAGACTAATCAACCAACAGCAGCTAATGAGGCCAGAGAGACTCTGCAACAACTGAGTGGAGTCACTGACCACCCTCCCTGGGCAGCCCTGCCAAGAGCAAAACAAGACACTTTTCCTTTCACTGGGCTGCTGACAGACAGCCAGGAGTTCTAGGGGAAAGGCTGATGGAGTTCAGCAAAGGGGATTTAGTTTTTATCCCTGAATTTACTTACCACTGCCTGTTGTATGGCATTTTTCCTCTCAGGAATTCTACTGCTAGAATCCTGTATCAGCCACTGTGCTCAGATTGGCTGCCAACAGTGGCTTAGCTTTTGTTTCAGACCAGACATCTAGAGAGGCTCTGACTCCTCTCAAAAAAGCAAGCAGGAAGATGGATTGATAAGTAGGAAATGTAAAAAAAACCCAAACAACAAAACACCAAATAAATAGAAAACCACCTACAAAATGAAGAGCTAATTTTTAACACAGCACGTGGGCAATCAGTGCAGCTTCCACTGAGATGCTGAAAGCTCAAGAATATTTAAAAAGAGGTTAAATTAAGCAGGAAAAAAAGGCCTTAATACTGAACTTTCACTGCTGCCTCAGGAAGTCTTTAAATTCTGAAAGACAAAGCAGTAGGAGAAAGTTTCACTGCATATTTCTTTCACTTTTTCTTAAGGATCCTTGGAAACCAAACACTGAGTTGGACAGTTCTGCTAGGATCCACTATGTTTTCCTCTCAAGAGCAGAATTGCACAATAGGGATTACACAAATGGAAAACCAGGATACTGTTAAATACTAGAACCAATAAAAAAGAATACTTTTTTAAACTGAAAAGCAGCAAATAATTACAAATCCATCAGCTTCCTTCCCTGAAGCATTTCACACCCCAGATGGAAGTTCTGAGCAGGGAAAGAATGGCAGAGCAAAGGACCTGCTCACACTTCTGCTCAGAGCACCAGGATATCAGTTGTTCTGTGTCTCTGCAAAAAAATGTCTGAAATCTGATTTTATTCTGAAGTGGAAAAGAAATGTTCCTGGAATGCCAAATTTCCTTCACTCCTGTATTTTGCAAGTGCTAAAACCACAGGCAAGACATCCCAACTGAGGATTAAGTCACCAGGAATTTGGAGCTAAATGTGGCATAAAGCCCATCTGCTATACTTAACAGCTTGTGTATGGATAGAAATAAAAAGATTCATCATAGTAAAATCTATTCACATCCATAAGTGTCTCCTTGTGAAATTACCATTATCTGGAGTTTGGCCAAAAAAATTGTACTGAATACAAAATAAGAACTCTTACTTTTCCCAGAGCCACAGATTAGGAGCTGATTAATCATTTCCTACATTTTGACTGAAAAGTACTGCTCACTGAACCATTCCACTTCCTTCTCCAAGATCTGACTTGGCGGCAGCAAGGACCAGAAATAGGAATTGCAGGAGAACATCTGCACAGTGGCTGGCACCAGTGAGTCAAGACAGTGTCGCCTGATGATACAACAGAATATTGCAATTCAAGCACCTGCTTAGAAGGTTTCCTTTCTTTTTACAATTAAGACCAATTTTCTAGGGCTCAGTCTTTCACACTGCATCAGTGAACAGTAACTGGGGGTGAGACCCCACATAAAAAGCCTTTTGTACAAACAGCGTTTGGAATTATGGATGGAAAGAGCCAGAATCAATTCTAGAACTGTATTTAAACCCACAAAGAAATTCAGAACTACGACCCAAGGAGTACCAGGAGCACATGAAACCTCCTGCCTTTGAACATGAAAACACAAATCCTGAGGCCAGCCCTCTGTCCCCCTCCAGAGCCAGCAACTGAGTCCATGTTGGTTCACCAGTCTACTGAAATCAAAGCAAGATTCTGAACACCTCTCATACAGTTCCCATTCCTGCTATTCAACCATCAGTTTTGCTCCCTACTGTAAAAACACTCACCACTTTGCTGCTCTGTCTATTTATCTCAGAAACATTGCAAATAAAGGCTGTATGTAGACACACAAATCCAACCTTACATGAATGAATGCCTTTGTTTGTACCATGCATTAAGCTGACAGGCATCTCCTGGAGAAAAAAAATCCGCATGTGCCCAAAAAAGCCAGCAGTTTGGGTCCTTATCAGTAAGGGCTGTGACATACCCGTGCAGAATTCTTTGTTAGCATTCTGAGGTACCACAATTCTTCTGTAGACTATGGGCTCTGATTCCAAGATGTTCTCATCGTGCCGATAGCGAGCTGGTTTCTCACTGGGGGTCCCTCGGGATCGAGTGCCACTTCTCCTCTCATAAGTTTCAATCTCTTCAAACACAGCTGCCTTGTCAAAAAGGGCCAGGTTGCCCTCAAAATCAAAATCAGTGTCTGGGATTTCATCAATGTCATCCCCAAAGCACTCATCGTCCTTGCTCTTCATCTGCCCATTCTTCAGGCCACTCTTCTTGGGAGTCACTTGGTTCGGATGACGGCTACTGGATGACCCTAAACAAAAAGCAAAGCAAGTTGCAAGTGTGTCATGAATGGGAAAAGCCACTTTCTCAGCAAATTTTGTGAGAGGGGAGTTCGTGCTTACAGTCCCCACCCTCCAGGGACACCCATTTCCCCAGGAAGCCATCAACCTCATCCCTGGCATTACAGAATGCTCAGCTAAACCAGCAGAAAATAGAACAAGAGCACAAGGAAATGAACTTTCAAGGACTTTCCACCAGCAAGGTTAGAAAAACAAGCTTCACCACGGTTGCAGAAGTGTTTCTCCACATTCTATTTAATACCAGATGGTGTCACATGGTTGGCAAGATAATAAGATAACTGCAATCTGCAAGTTTTCCTCCTATACTGAGCTCATCTTAATCCAGGTGTGTGGCCCAAGATCTTTGCAATTTCCCTCAGTTTCAGAAACTACTGTGGTTTATTTCACATTAATGATCTTTAAGGGAGAACTTCAAACCATGAATATAAAGCATCTTTTTCCTCACCCTTGCTATTATTTCTGACTGATACATAGTCCATTACCTCACTCCTATTTCATTATTCTACTTATTCATCACTTACATGTTGAAGTACACTTCTTTCCAATCACAAGTCACTGGAAAACCCCAAATTCTTTGGAGTGAGACTGATGAAAGTCTCCTGCTTATGGCAAGAGATCAAGGACCGATATAAACATGGCAAGAGATCAAGGACTGATATAAATATGCAATTACAAGGTCAACATATCCCTTTACTTGCTTATTTCTTACATTATTATTCGGGTCCAAACAATATTAGTATGGTGGTCATTCCTAGCGTTAAATTTGTGATTACCAGAAAATATTTCAGGCCAATTCTTGCAACTACAGGAATCATCAAGAGTATCTAACAGACAGAGTAAGTTATCAAGCGAAAACTGCTTACACTACTAAAATATTTCTGGTTGTTTGAGAGAATTATTTTTCTGAGGAATTTATACAAATGAGTTTGAGAGAATCCATTTCATAACACAAAGAATTTCAAGTCATCTAAGGAGACTTAGAAAACCTGCAATACAACAGGCACAAACTTCACAAGCAACCTTCAAGTTACCTGTCCCCCTTCTAAGTGCAGACAAGTGCAGCTTAACCACATCTTATTTATGCCATACTGAAAGATAACTTGCTAAGGATATATACTTTCCCCAACTAGGAATGTTTTGTCTCAGCAAGGGATTTTTCCTGTAGTTTAGACAGTGTGTGACTTGATTTTTCTAGAGAACTGTTACAGTGACTAACCTGAAAGGTATCCCAGCCCCCAAAAGACGCCAGATCTTCAAGGCTTTGCAGAGTCATCATTCCCCGTAAAGAAAAAACAAAAATCAAAGCACCCTTCTTCAGTAACAAGAGACTCTTATAACACACCTCTTGTTACCAAAGGACAGACAGCAGAATTCTAGAATTGGTGGTGACAAAATATGACTTAGGGGAGGGGAAAGGGTAAGGCTTTCTGGAAAGCAGAATTCCAGTAGGCTCACTGCAACCCATCATTTACGTACATGGTTTGGAAGGCTTTTTAGTAACAACTTCTGTCCTAGATAAAGAGTTCCCAAACCAAAGGTGACACATAAACCACTCCAAAGTTGGACAGAACTTGGTATGGAACTATGAACTGACAGTGCCCACAAGGGAATCACATCTGCTGCTTCTGCTATGAAGAATGAAAATGAGAAATGAAAACAGGGTGAGTTCTCTAAAATCTCAGGAACTGCAGGTCAAAACAATAGCCAAGGGACCCTGGAATAAACTAGAACCTATACTGCTACAAAGGCAAAACATGCCAGCTTCTTGTGTCTGCGACAAGTGCTAGGGCAACTCAGGTTGTTCCTGTTACACTCCCTGCCAGATCCCTCTGTGGACAATTCCACGCTCCCCTTAGATGACCTGGAAAGCAACATGTGAGAACAGGAGCAGTTGATGCGAACAGTGATGCTGATGGAATAAAGAGCTGCACCAGCAAGGCTGGGAGAACAATGGCTGGAAAGCTCCCTGGACTCCCCTGCAGCCACGATGAATGGGAGCCAAGAGTGTAACTCATCAAAACAAGATGTGCTGGCTTTGTGGTGGGCACCTCCCTAATCCATACCGAGGGATGCCAGCTCTGGAATACTGCTGACCCACACAGTCAGATGGCTTTTCACTGACAGCCTTACAGCCTTCTAACAGAAGTTGCACAGTATATGGCAGAGGCCTCTAACAAGCTGTGATCAAAGCAAGAGTTTTCCTCTTAAAGCTTCACCTTTTAGGAAAAATAGGCACCTGGTCCTGTTCAGGGAAAAGAGAAGAGCCAAAAAAAAGGCAAGGGGAGGAAAAGGCAGGCTACAGAAAGCCAGATCTCCTAATTCAGCTCCTTTCAGACCACAACTTGCAGCGCTTCTGCCCTGCATGAAACTTATTAAGCAGAGGAGCACACAGCTGCACAGCAATAGCTGAGCTATGCGGCAGTTTCACACCACACAAAGAAGTACCTGCCTCAAAAGACAAACAATCCTTCCTGGGCTTTTTATGTTTCTAAGATAAAAAAAAATAAACCCCTTTTCAAGTATAGCCCACAAGCAAATGTAAAGTCTCCAGATGGCAGCTTTCCTGCAAGAACCCTGTGGGAGCTCTTCCTGCCAGCCCTGGCACAATGAGCCCGGTGCCAACCCGGCACCAGTGCCACTGCTGGGAAATCTGCGTTGGTGTTCGTCATGGATTGATCCCTGTCACGCAAGTACTCCAAAAGGGGAATTCTGTCCCTGCCTTGACATGCTAAAGGCCATCAAGAGGTCAACTTTCTGGTGTATTAAGCTCTGTATGACTGAAGTTCTACACGACATCTCAGCCCATTCTTCTCCAGAAACCTGCACCCACTGTCTCCACAAAGCCAGGACCGTTTCCATCCCCCCACAAGACTCGTGCATCATTCACCCTACTCTCCAAATACAGACATTTTAGAGGGTAAACGTGGATTCCCAAAGGAATCCAAGCTAACAATCTACAGCTGGGACCTCACTCAACTTGTTTCAAAGCCTATAGAAGAAAATGTGAGCTGTTGCTGTGTTTACATAAACCAAACGCAAGGTATTCATGGGTTGGAGCACTCCCTGCCCACCCCAGACCCACCAGACAACCTGGAAGGGGTGAAAATAACCCAACTGTTGGTAGGGCAGAAGGACTTCCAGAGGTCTAGAATTTCTCCACAAAAATACAGCCTTTGACCTCTTTAACTGGCCTGGCCCATCAGGTTTTGTTTCTTTTCTAAATGCTGGGGCAGGGGGGGAAATGAAGTCATGGAAATACGCTGGATACATATTGATACTTCAACAATTAAGTCATGGAAATATGCTGGATATCTACTGACATTTCAATAACTGGATGATGACGATCTGAGGAGCAGGATATCTCAAGGGGCTTTGATTTTTTTATGAATTAAAAACAAACAAAAACAAACAAACAAACAAAAACAACAACAACAACAATTTGGGACCAATTTTGAAGATTTTATCCACAGAAAAATAATGGATGTTTACTTTGGGATGCTCTGATTGTACCTTACATCATTCTCATTAATTTCTATTTTTAACAACACAGCAAAAAAAACCCATTTGTAATTAGGTATATAGTGATGTTGTAATAGGTTATGGTTATACAGGCTTCAAATAGAAAAGCTTGATAATACTGCAGTTTGTTTCCAGTTCTTTTTAGCAGGAGAGTGGAGGTTGGAAACCGTGCGATTTTCAAATAGGATAGATAGCAAGAACAAGGCACTCTTTGAATGAGCACCAGACGTTTTCTATGTATACAGAAATTCCTCCTATTTGAGAATAATACCCAGGGTGGGACAGGGAAAACTTCCAGCCCTGTTGGCAAAGTCCTTGCTGAAGAAGGGAAGGTGCTGCAGCAGTGAGGTCGGGCAGGCAAACAGGGAATGAGCAGGACAACACAGATACTCACAGGAATTGTGCCTGCGACGGAAGCCTTTGGACTGAGTCAGGGTTTCCAGGTGTCGGTCCATGTAGCTCTTGGAGCACTGTTGCTGTGGGGAGATGATAATATCCTGGTTCTTCATGTCTGTTCTCCTGGGGATGTTCTGTGGAGCACTGCTGGACATGGGCTTCTTCAACACTTTCCCTGTGCCATTCTGACTGGGCCCCACCTGGCACCCAACCCCAGGGATGCCTGTTTCCATCTGCTGCAGATCCCCACATTTTCTGCTGTCCCCTGGCCCTGGGATCTCCAGAATCTTCAGCTCAGTAATGTCACCTGCCCTAAAAACACAACAAGGAAAGCAGAAATTCAGACATTTAGTGCTTGAGGTACCTCTGCAAAAAAAATAAAGAAAAACATCCAGCATTGTACAGTGGGAATGTTCTGATGCCATTAGCAATAGAAACAAGGGAATAAAAGTATTTTAACGCTCAAACATACAGTGTATTTCCACAGACATCAAAATACTAAACAAAAAAATAATAACCATAACAGGACTTCTATACTGCAACTGGATTTTATTTGAAAGGCTCTTTTCTCAGCTGAAACAGGAATAAGTCAAACAAAAAATGGAAACAACTGGCCCAGACCTTTGCAAAAATCTGCATTCATTTAACAGTTTCTGGGTAATTAATTACTCTCAGCCTTGGGGCTCCTATTACTTTTAATCCATTTCTAAGAATGCTACCCTTAGATAAGTGCAGTTCATGCTCAGATAAAGACAGTACTTCCCACTGCCACAGAAAAAAAAAAAAAAGGATAAAGAAAACTACTCTAGCACTGGGCACAAGCCAAAAAGAAACAAAAAAGTGATTATAAAGACCTCCATTTGCACGAACTGTGTGAATTACAACAGAAATTAGGCTCTTCTAGTTTTAACTTAGTATTTGTCAAAGAAAGATATAAAAGCAGACAGACTTCAACACATCTTCTGGAAAGATGTGGTTCTTTCCCCACTCTCTCTTCAGAATCAAAGCTAAAAAAACTTAAAAAAATATGACTATTGACTTTGCACAATTAATATTACTGAAAAGTTAACGACTCAGAGTCTTAACTGTAATATTCCAGGGAACAGGAAAATGTCCAGTGGTGAGTGACTCTCATTTATGCCTTTTAAGCACACTGTTAGCAGGACTTGGTGGGAAAGATCAGCTGAGGGCAAAGCTTTAAAAAAATGTCATCCCCCTCAGTTACCCAAAAACCTAACAACAGAATGTATACACACAACAATATACAAATATATACACAGAAACACAGAGTCTCATCTACAACCAACCTCCAAGCCTGAACTACCCACTATAACTCCAGAATCCGAGCCAGAAACTAATCCCCTGCACACAAACTAACACAAACATAAAAAGAACACAACCACCCAACACAAAAAACACCCAGACCACCACAGACCTTGCCTGGAAAAACGCAGGGCGGGTAAAAAGAGACAGACACTAACCTGAAGGTGACTTCTGGCACGAGGCATTTGACGCCGTTATGGAAGGGGCGTGTCAGGGAGATGGTCTGTCTCACCTGATCCACGGCAGACACCCTTCCCTGGTAGACTCCCAAGCTCTCTCCACAATTAATTGACACGATGCTCCCGAGCCAGTCTGTAGCCATGTTTCTGGCACACAGTCGCTGTTAGAGACACAGGGCTGGTTGTAACAAGATGCAGAAAAGTAACAGCCTGAATCAGCATCAGCTACATCCCTGGCCCATAACCATGGTCCCCACCCAGGCTCCAGCTCTGTCAGCTTCTCTGTCCTTTGTGGGGAGGAAACACCATCCCTATGGACACCAACGCTCCTAAGGAGAGTCAAAATCCCTTTACCTTTAGGACTGTAACACAGACTAACTGAATACAGGACTTACAGCTTCCATGAGCGACATTCAGCATTTAGTCCTGCCTGTGGACATTCTCCCTGTGATTTCAAAACAGGGATTTATCTTCACTTCCCTTTTTAAAAATTTGGTCTATGCGCACAGGGGCAGAACAGGCTCTGTGAATACTCACATTGAGATAACTGATCCCTGAACATGCAAATGAAAAGCAAAACCTTTTAGGGAACAGAGAGATATAAAAGGAGGGAAAATCCCAAACACTGGAGTCCAAGACAAAAGTCTCCATGCTCTACAGAGCCAGGATTATTAGCATCACTGCTACAATCAAATAAATTTAAAAATAAATAAATAAATAAAGGGGGGGGAGGTGGAAAGAGTAAAAAATAAAGTTGCTCTGCTTTCCAGCAGCAGAATCAGGGACAAAAAACTCACATTTGTTTAGTCAGATATTTAGTCCCAACGCTCTTGGAAGCAGCTAAACACCTCCTTTGATCTGAGATTTCCTCAGAACATAGGGAGGTGACAGGCTCACAAGCATCACCAGACAGCAAGAGAGATTACAAGTTCCTAAATGTACAGATTTGCCTTTCATGCTGTAATCAAAGAGGGAGAACGCTTGATATTTACTCTGTAGAGCACAGAGAAACACAGCAGATAGCCCAGGAAGATCAACATCAATATATAGATCACATTTCTGGGAGAGGGATTTGAACTCTCTTCAAGCCCTTCCTGTGCTAAGCTTCTTGGCAAAAGATGCAAGGGAAAAAAAACTCCTGGATGCTATAAAAAAATTTCACTTCCCCTACCTTGCACAGGATTGGAAAGAGGGAATGTTTGAAAAGGAAGAAAACACCACATTTGGTCACTAAGCCATAAATTCATCAGGACCAGCCTCCTTTCCTTCCTGTTGCTATGTGTTTATATTAACCCATGATGACAATGTCTGCATAAAAAGTACTCTCAAAACACAGGTAACACACCTCTGAGTATCTGCAATAAAACTAACAATCCATTCCCTCTTCTGGCTTTTTAATCTCTCTTAGAAAACAAAGGAAAGAGCTCGGCACACACCATCACCTTACACAGATACCTTCTAAAAACAAGAGCCCTCTGCCCGCAAAAAAATGAAAGAAAAAAAGAAGGAGTGTGGGATGGGGGGAGAGAAATCTATCTTTGAGTGCAAATATAAACCAAACCAACCCAGGGCTGGATCAGGGTGAGCTGCCCTCCAACGCGATTCCCTTACGAAAACACAAGGCCCTCCCCTAGGTAAACACAGAGCCCTACCCCCCAGGCAAACACCGCGGTCCCTCATGGGATAACACAGAGCCCCCCACAGTCAAACACCGGCGACCCACAGGCCTCCCGTGGGTCCCCCGGCCCACCGCGGCCTAGCGCCTCACGCGGGTGCCGGGCGACACTCAGCCCTCTCGGAAGGCCCCGTGTCGCTCCCGGCCGCTCCCCGCCGAGCTCCTCGGGGTGCCGGGCCGCTCTGTGCCGCCTGGCTCCGCCGCCCCCGGCCCCGGCGCGCTCACCGGGCCCCTCTGCCCCCTCCGCCGCTCCCGCCTCACCACGGACCCGCCGCCGCTTCCGCCCTGACGTCACTTCCGACGCCGCTCTGGCCGGCGCCGGGGCCATAGAGAGGTGCGCGGCGGACTCGCTGCGCGCATGCGCAGTGCCCGCGGCGGGAGCGCGCTGCGCGGAGCGCTCGATGTGATCTGCCAGGTGTGACAGCTGTGCCAGATGTGACAGCTGTGCCGCACCGACCCCCTATCCTCACCGACACCGCTCTCACACATCTTCCCGCGTTCGGTCGCCTATGTCAGCTGTGACAGCTGTGCTGCACACCCACCGACACCGCTGTCAAACATCTTCCCATGCTCGGTCGCCTCTGCCAACTGTGACAGCCAGGACAGCTCTACCAGCTGTGCCGCACCCCCAACCGACACTGTCCCGCCTCCCCATCCCCACCGATACCGCTGTCACACATCTTCCTGCTCTCGGTTGCCTCTGCCAGATGTGCTGCACATCTCCCGACCCCGTCCCGCCTCCCCATAGCCATCGACACCGCTCTCACACATCTTCCCGCGCTCGATCTCCTCTGCCAGATGTGACACATGTGCCAGCCATGCCAGCTGTTGCGCACACGCACCGACACCGCTCTTACACATCTTCCCTGTGTCACCTCTGTGAGCAGAGGCATCTCTGTCGCCTCTGTGAGCGACTTTCCATCGCCGCTGCTGTCCCACTTCCATCACCTCCGTCGCGCCGGTGCTGCTGCAGCTGTGAGTCCTCTGTCGTGTCTCCATCATCACTGCAATAGGAGGGGCAAAGTTTTCGAAGCAAAACTAAACTTTTATTTAACAAATTCAGCTGAACTGGGTGCGTCCCTCTGGCCTAGGAGACACGCAGGCCACCAAGAAACAGCTTTTTATACCCTCTCGCGGCCGGGGGTCTCTGTTCCCGTTCCTGTTGACCAGTACTAGGATGCTCACAGCCTGGCCAGATCCAACTGCCTGCTCCAGACCCCCCACCCCACTTCCAAAGGCACCAAAACCAGATTGAAACTGCCTTCTTAAGTCCCAACTGTTAAAACATAATTACCCTCTCCTATGCAATTCCTTTGGTTTCAGCAAAACTCCAATTCTAACACTGCCAAATCTTCTCCATGACCTCTTTCAATTCTCCATCCCCTCTGTCACCTTTCCATCCCCTCCATTCCCTCCTTCACCTCCACCCCCTTCCTCCCTTCCATCACATTCCCATTCCCTCTGCCATTATCTTCACCTCCATCATTTCCATCCCTCCACCCCTTCCCCCCCACCTTCATTTCCTCCATCCCCTCCCTCTGTCTCACCGACAGAGACAAAGACATTCATCTCCCCCTTTCTCCTCAGCTCCATTAGCACCAGCTTTCTCCACTCCGCAGCCGGGGGCTGTTCTGCTCATTGCTGGGAGGAAGGAGCAGGGGGGGGGGAGTGCTGGATCCCCATGCTGCTGCCCTTCCCAAGCTAAACACACACCGGACCGGGGACACTAATTAAGACCAAAATCATTCTGATAGCAGCGGTAACGATAGCGCAGAGGTGAGCGAGGTCGCAGCAGGAGGAAGGCTCCTCTGCTGCAGAGCAGCTTTCCATACCACAACACCAAAATTAAAGTTAATTCTACGGTCCAACAGAGCTGGAAACCCTGGAGGGCTGATCCCTGGAAGGATGCCACCTCGGGGATTCACAAACCCCAGTTTTCCATGTACTTGTTACTTGCATGGGAATTTAATGTTTATTGCCTTGTTTGTTTTAAGGGAAATTATGCAAAGCTTCAGATTTAATCAGGCTCAGAGGTGGGGACAAGCAGAGCAGGCAATTGCATGAAACATTCCACCATGGGTTGCTCCCTGAAAGGCTGGTTTTGACCTAGTGTTTCCATTTTTTTCAGGACTACAAAGTCTAGTCCTGATTTTCAGTGAAATCCTGCACTGATCCAGAGCTTGACAGAACCTCTCTGCAAATCCCAGCTGAGACGTTAAACAGGAGAAGGAACAGTCAGTTCCCCGGAGAACTAAAAACTTCCCCCAAAGCCATTGGTGTCACAGCCCACTCATGTCCCACAGGAAAAACCCTGATGCAAAACATCAAGTCAGACTTTTAAGGATGATAGAAAGGTGTGGGGTGTTTCTTTTATCCCAGAAAATCATTTCCCAGTGGAATAAGACCAGCAAGAAACCTAAGAAACTTTCAGGCAAGTATTTATTGCATTAGAAATATTGTGTGGTTTCTACCACAGCACAGAGATGTATTCCATACAAGCACAAACAAGCAGAAATTGCTGCTCTGTTTGCTATGAGGCTTCTCCTTCCCCCTGGCTAAAGTGGAATGCAGCATAAGGCACCTCCTGCAGTCCTCAAATTCTTGTTCCTTTAATTAGTCTGGATATAGAAATCTATTGCGTCATAACAAAAAAAACCCCAAAAACTATAATAATTAAAAGAAGCAGCAAATACACTGTTAGTCTGAAAGCCAGAAGTGTCCTACTGTTCCTCTTACTGATTCCTGTCCCTTTTTCCCAGTCCTGGGATATTTTGTGTTAGGAATTTAGGTAATATCTCAATCTGTGAGCAGCACTGCTTATGGACATACTTATTTTTCCTAGTAGGCTGCCACCAAGGATAGGTAGAAACAATCAGGAATTCATTTAATGAGTTAACATTGCAGGAATTTACATGTGTGGGTGTATACAGGACAGGTCCTCTCAAGATGGGTGCTGGTGCAACCCTGAGAGCCCTTCAGAAGGCAGCTGGAGCAGTGGGAAGCACCTGTTCCCATTGGCACAAAGAGCTGGAGGCTTTGCAAAACAGGCTTTGACCCTGTGAGATAAGGCTGGTCAGGTTTCTCTGAGAGGAACCTGCAGGTTTATTTATATTTGGATGCAGGAAGTTGCTCATGGAAGCTCCAGCTCAGAGCAGAGGACATCCCACCAACAACCCCCCTCTCCTCCTCCTCCCACCCCCAAGCGCCCTCCTCCCCACCACAGGACTTCAATCTCTCCAAAAGGCATGAGTGCTGGATCCTCTAGTGAGCATCCATGTGGGAAAGGATGATGGAGCTGGCTCCAGGGGCTGCAAATAAAGCTGGCTTTATTTGTCCCAGTCCCCATTTCCATGAGAAGAACAAGCCTCCAGTGAAGCAACACAACAAGGTGCTATGCCTTAGCAAAAGCAGGCTGTGTGTCCAGCTCTGAGAGCTGACTTTCCTCTGCAGGGCAGCACTTCTGGCAGCTTATGAAGAGTTTTTCATGGGAAAACGCTGCTTAATCTGGAAGCATTCACACTTCTTGTACTTCATGGTGAGTCCGTACTGAGGGGTGATGTCCACCTCCTCACCAGGGCGGAGGCTGAACTCCAGCTGCTGCAGCAGGGTGGTCAGGAAGAGGAAGATCTCCCACCGACCAATGGTCTCCCCAATGCATCGCCTCTTTCCCAGGCCAAAAGACAACACCTTTTCACTCTCTGTCCTATTTATTTCGGTTCTTGTGGGGTTGAGGAACCTCTCAGGATTGAAGACTGAGGGCTCCTTCCAAAGGTTCCTGGGGCAGAAAAGAGACACACCTAAGGATACTGTTTTATCATCCAATCAGAATGGGGAGCCTAAAAGCTCATCTTGTTCTAACCCCCTGCCATGGGCAGAGACATCTCCCACTAGACCAGGTTGCTCCAAGCCCTGTCCAACCTGACCCTGAACACTTCCAGGGATGAGGCACCCACAGCTTCTCTGTGCAACCTGTGTCAGGGCCTCGCTACCATCACAGAGAAGACCTTCTTCCCAATATCCCATTTAATCCTGCCCTCTGGCAGTGGGAAGTCATTCCCACTTTTCCTGCCACTACAGACCCTTGTCCAAAGTCCCTTTCCAGCTCTGCTCTCTTGGAGCACCTTTAGGCACTGGAAGGGGCTCTGAGGTCTTCCCAGAGCCTTCTTTTCTGCAGGCTGAACACCCCCAGCTCTCCCAGACAGGCTCCAGAGCTGAGGGGCTCCAGCACATGGGCTACCATGACAGTTTTCACCCACTGTAATGGGGACAGTGATCAGAAGATCTCTTTGCAGAGAGAAACTTTGCCGTGCTGTCTCATTCCACCATCCAAAAACCTTTGGGAAGCTCTATCCCTGATCTAAAATGTCTATTCTGTGTCAAACTCTATGAGCCCAGTCTATTGAAATCTCTCTCCCAAGCCTGGATTGTGTTTGCCTATGCAGATGCTGGAGATTGATTTAATTCTGCATGCAATTGCCAAAAATCCTGCAGTTTCAGCAGAGAACTCGGTCAGCAGCCCTTGAAAAAGGAAGGATGGACACCAAAGGGTTTTCTCTCATTGCATCCTCCCAGCAAAACTTTCCAACCTGTCCCAGCTTGGTTGCTGGGAGGTGCCAGGTGGGATTTAACAGTGTCTTAGCTGAGACTTTCTGCTTGTGTCCTAAAGATAGCATTCCCATTGCATGCTCACCAGAGCAGCAGGAGCAGAAGGAATATTGGAAGGTTTCTGTGCTGCTGGGGTATTTGGATACAAACATCTTGAGCTTCTGATCCAAAATACCCAATCTGGGAACCACCTTCTGTATCAAGCCTGAATCAGCTTACTCCCCACCAGCAGGGTCTCTACTGGGGAGCACTGGAGAGACAAGACAGGACTTTGGTTCCCAGACTCCCCTTTCATGATGCTGTTTATCAGCAATCACAACACAAGCCTATCAAGTTTACTGAGAGTCATGTCATGACATTCTTCTCCCTTAAAGAGGGACCCAGGCCATTCCCATTGAGCACAGGCAGAGTCATCAATGCAGATTACAAGATCTACTTGGCAGGAGGATCTACTGACTCCTGATTATCCAGCAGCCTGAGTTTCCGGTCCTGGCCTTGTGCATAAATTGGGTAAACCCTGGTGCTGGGGAGCTGCTGAACTCATGGCCAAGTCAACCTGGACCAGCTCCACAGTAGAGGAAAGGCTGGGCTCAGCACCTAATCCACACGATTTTTGGTCCAATCTACCTTTTCCTTCATGATCCATTTGTCTTTTGGCACAAGGTTCAGAGTGATCTTAACACCAAGCAAACCCATGGCAGCCCAGATGAACACAGGGGGTTTGGAATACTCACTCATCATGATTCACTTGCCACTGGTTGATAAACACACAGGTGCCCTTGGGGATGTAGTAGCCATTCAACACTGTTGCTTTTGTTGTGCTGAAGGAAACACAGGAGGGAAGATAAGTTAGAGGAAACCCACAGCTTCATGATAAATCAAAGCCTGGCAAGTCATCTTTAATACCCTATTTTTGCTCTTAGGACTGGCTAGGAAATACCACAGATTGTATTTGAGAGATTAAGTAGTCTTGGTTATACTTTCCTCAAGCAGAAAAATTCTAGTTTCATTTCACAACTCATGCCAGATGAGTTGTGATGTAGTTTTTCCCCAAGGCAAAAGGAAATGATAAACCCAGGGGTGTTCACCACCCCTCTGCTAGCAAAGATTTTGGAGTGAAACTACCCTCAAAGTAAAGCATTCAACCCCAGAACAGCAGAAAGCTGGAATATTTCCCCCTAGCAGGGATTGATTTCAAGGCAAATATGTGCCTATATGGAAGCTCCCAAAAAAACACTCAAAAAGAACCCCCAAAACCAACAAACCAGAGAAGGTTAAGGTGTCAGCCACTCCAGCCCATACCTGTGTGGGATGGTGAAGGGTAGGAAAGAGGAGTGCCTGAACATCTCCAGGATAAAGGCTTCTGTGTAGGGCAGCATACCCCGGTCCGACAGCCGCGGTCTCCTCTCCCGGCCGATGGTCTGGTCTGAGGGAGGTAGAGTGAAGGAAGAGGGTTAGGATCAGTGCTGACCAGAGAGGTTTTGGCCCCAGAGGAAGGTGGTTCATGGACTCACCCAGCTCTTCCTGGATCTTCTTCTGGATATCGGGGTACAAGGCAGCATACATGAGGCTCCAGGATAAAGCAGTTGCCACAGTGTCAAAGCCTGCACGGACATGAAAGAGGCATTCAGTTATCAGAAGAGAAGAGGTCAGTGGGTGTTACAGATTCCACCACTCCAGATGTTTGCCATAGAGTAATTTCCCCATCAGCTGTCATTGAGAAGCTCTGGCCACTGCTAAGGAGGGCACCATAGAACTCAACAGCAGCTCCACACACCCAAACATGGCCAAGTTCTCATCCCAACAGTTCTACCTCCCTGTTGAGCTTCCAGCACCATGGCTTTACCCTCAGAAACATTCTCACCTGCTCCAAAGAGGTCATTGACAAGGTTGATGATCTTCTCATTAGAAAGCTGGACATGTGTATCCTCCCCAACACTCTTCTCCTGGCAGTGCTCAATCAGTGAGTCTGTGATGTCCCGAATGTGCCCCTGGGAAAGAGATGGTGGGTCAGGGACATCACAGACACATAGGGGTGGGGAACAACCCCCAGCTAGTGCTGGCTCATGGGAGAAATAACTGCATATGGGAGTGCTCCAAGGAGCTATCCTGGGCAAGACAGGGGGACCAGGATGTACCCTCTTCCCCACCTTGCCAGACTTCATCTCTGGCAGTTGTGGACATCTCCACCCACATCAAAGGGCATCCAGGCTCTTACCTTATCAAAGCTAGTGTAATGCTCCTGGACAATTCTTTTCACAAAGGCATTGAATCGCCTGTTGACGTCCTTAAAGAGCTCCATGGTGCGGCTGGGAAGGTACCGGAGCACGGGGATGAAGTCAGCAGGGTGGCCTGAACCAGCCACTTCACCAAATTCATTGCCAAGGTTCACAAAGCTGAGCAGCTCCTGGTTGTTGTGCTCGTAGCGCTTGCCAAAGCACATAGCACAGATGACGTTGGCCACCGACACCACCAGGTACGGGTTAAGGTCAAAGCTCTTCTCCTCCTCCATCAGCTGCAGGAACTTGGTGACCAGGTACTCAGCCTCCTTGGACACATGCTCCTCCAGCAGGCAGGTGGAGGAGGACGTGGGGCTTGGGGCAATGGAGAAGGTCTTCAGGGCATTCTGGGCCAGCTTTCTACGGGCTTTAAACACCTCCCCGGATTCAGAGCTGAAGGCCAGGCTCTGACCATTCGAAATGTACTGGGAGCTGTAGAGGTCAGGACGCCCCATGAAGTCCTCTCCTTGCTTCACCAGGGCTTGCTTGATGGTCTCCAGCCCACTCAGCACCAGCACACGCCGCATGCCAATCTTGACCTCCATCACGTCCCCGTACTTCTGGCTCAGCTTGGTCAGCCCCAGGTGTGTGTCCTTTCGCAGCTCCAGCACATTCCCCAGGATGGGATAGCCCCAGGGTCCTGGTGGGCTCTTCAGCCCCTTGGGCACGTGCTGCTGGAGGGACTGCAGCAGCAGGAAGACCAGGCAGAAGACAGTAGCCACGAGGAGCACCTCGGTGGCTGAAACGACACCGTGGCTCCCCACCAGGGACGTCACAGCTTTCAGCATTGCTGCTAGCACGTGGGAACCCTAAAGAAGTGAACCAGAGTGTGGGCAAGAGCTGGGATCAGCATGACACTGAGTCCTGTGGATGTTCCTGATGCTGAGACAGGGCACTGAGAGCCCTTAAACAGCTCAGGCTGTGGATCTGGCCATGCAGCACTGGGGATCTCAAGATCTGTAAAGACTCCAAACACACCCACCCATTGCTAAAATGGGGACCTCAACCCCACAGAGCCTTCAGTGACAGCCCTTCCCCCAGAGAAGACTCTTAGACTGGCATTCAGAATCCTTAATAATAAACCAAAGAGGCATTAGAAGGAAGGGCAGGTCCATGGAGCACCTCTAGGTTCAGACACTGAACACTGATTGCACAGGACTGTGGACAGGAGAGCTGGACTTCACTTCTGATTCACAGGTGCTGCGATTTTTTGCACTTCAGGATACGCCTTGCACTAAAAAGGAAGTTTTTTGCTACCCAGGTGTGGAAGGAATAGATCCTACAGCTTTTTCCTCTGCGTGCCAGGCAAAAAAACTTGCTCACTTAATCACAGGACCTCTCTTTTTTCCTGCAAAGTCTTTTCCAGAGCACTTGACTAGAGGAGAGTTGATCCTGATTTGAGTCATCCTACCCTCTGCTTGCCAGCAAACTAAACACAACATAGCCAGGAATCATCCCAAAGACTGATGTCCACAAAAAATAATCATGGCTGTAGCAGGGGACTGTCAGGATGAGTGCACCCCACTCTCAGCTCTGTTGGAAATCTGGAATCATAAAATACTTCAAGTTGGAAGGGACCTACAAGTATCATCGAGTCCAACTCCCAGGTTCTCACAGGGCTAAATCCTTCAAAAAACCTCAAGCAGGGGTGGGAAGAGGTTGAGTGTAAAATTTCACCTCTCCTAGGGTTCAGCAGGGTGCTCGAGCAACCCCCTGGACACCTGTTGAGTGATGATTCTGAAGGGCTGTTGAGACGACTGCACTACAGTGGGTGCAGCCCAGGTGAGACCCTCTCCCAGGCCACGGCAGCAGAAAGACCCGCAAGGGGAGAATCACCTCCAGGACCCTCAAGAAATCACCTTCCAACAGGAGAGGGAAGATTTGGTGAGTCGGAAAGTGGGGACCAGCCCACGGTGGGGTTGTCCATCACTTGGGGGAGTTGGAAGTGAGCCCCCCGACACCTCTCCATCGCAGGTCAGGGCTCTCCGGGTACTCACCTGGGTGCGAAGCGGGGCGGCGAAGGGGCCCGATCCCTCGGCAGGTGCGCGCTCCCTCCGGCTCCTGCTTTATATGCATCGCGCCGGGCCGTGATTGGTCCTGCCGCCTCACGTCACGTGACCCCCAACTCCCCAAAAACTCCCCGAACCCCCCTCTCGCCGGGACATCTCCCCACGAGTGGGGTGTGGGACCCCACCTGCCCCGCGCATCCCTGGAGGGGAGGCTGGCGAGGGGAGAAGGGAGGCAAGGAGGGAGAGATGGAGGAGAGGTCCCAGCAGATCGTGGAGGGGTTGGGGGTGTCGGTGCCGCCCGTGGGTTCCAGCCCGGGGCGGGCATCGCGTGCGAAGCGGGCGGGATGTTTGGGCAAACCCGCACCGCCCCGGTCACTCCAGTCACGCTACCGGCAGGATCTTAAAGGCGCCGGTCCCGCGCCCCGCTGCTCCCCACGATCCCCCCCGGAGGGCGCCGCGACTGCCCTCCTGGCCCCACAAACTCACAGGGTTCCGCACACACACACAGTTGCGCCCCCTGCCTCGGTGCCCGCAGCCCCGGGATAGCCCCGGGATAGCCCCGGGATAGCCCCGGGATAGCCCCGGTGTCCAGAGCCGTGGGGCGAGCGGGAGCGTGGGAAAATCGCTCCGGTACGCGGGGTGCGGCGCAGGAGCGGGGGGATTGGGGCTTTCACCCCTCCGTGGGGCTCCGCGAACACGCGGGGATGAACGTGGATCACCCTGCCGCGGGCCTTAAGTGATCGGACCCCTCCGCGGGGGCTTTGTCCATCCCGCCGCCGGTGTTGCCGGTAAAGCAGAGCGAGGGTCACCGGGTCCATGCGTGTCCCACCACCCTACGCTGCGGGACCTCCCTACAGCCCGATGGGGTCCTCGTGGGGACGGGGCGGTGGTGCCGCCCCAGGGGTCACGGCCCTGCCTGCCCCGGTCCAGTTAAAGATTGTCCAGGTTCGCGTGAGAAGCCGCCGTGCCCTCTGTCACCTCTGCCCCCTGGGGATAGAGCGACCCAGCGGGTGAGGTGGAGCTGGAATGGGGGAGAGGGTACAACCGGAGGGAGGGGGTCACGTCGGTGGGGATGCTCCGGGGGCCAAACGGGGTCCCAGGCAGAGTTTGCAGCCCCAATCCCCAGTCCCTGTGGGGTGACAGGTCAGGACCTGCCCTTCAGGGAGGACAAGGGGGACCAGCCCACACTCCAAACCTTTCCCCACCACCCCCCCTCCCCGTTCCCAACCTGCATCCTTGTTCCAAGTCCGGCTGCAACGAGATAGGAGATAGGCCAGAGGGGTCCCGCCCCGCCGGGGGGTCCCAGAGGTGACATTAGGGACATCGCGTGCGAAGGGGCTCTGGCCAGACCCGGGAGGGCTGCCCCGGTCACTCACAGTCACGCTATGGGTGGGTGGGGGGGAAATGGCTTTTAAAGGACCAGGGCGGTGGCCCCACGTCCAGGAGAGGAGCCTGACCCGGGGTCAAGGCGGCGCCAAAGCAGCTCAGGACCAGCTCCCCCCTGGCTCTCTGGGTGTTGTGGGGGCTAAGGGTTCCCCAGCACTGGGTACATTGACGGGGGCAACAAGGGTCCATCGGCTCTGCCACAGGATGCTGCGTCACCTTCAAGGGGACAGCTGCCCTGTTGTCACTTGTGTCCCCCTCAAATGGACACAGTCATCCCAGCCCTTTCCAGCCACAAGGAGTGGGATAGAGGGTTGTTTCCCACTCTACAAAGATGGGAGATTTCAGTTGTGCCTTCACAATGTCCCCTTTTGGGGTCCAGGTGACACTGAGTGGTGCTCTGAACTCTTGGGAACACACTGTGGGGGCATAACCACAAATATCCCCACAGCTTGGGACAAACATAAACCCCAGGCAGGGACGTCTCCAGCACCACAGTACCTTGTACAACATGAGGGGTCACCCACACCCATGGTTCCCAGTGGTGCCCATGTCCCTCACATGCACCTGTGAGCATCCACCCCACGTACCTGTGCGTCTGTACAGGTATGTCTCTGCACAGACAGACTGCTCACAAACCTTGCACACACACAGCTGGCACACACTCATGTGCGTGGACACACTCATGGTGCAAACATTCTTTATGCTTCTTGTAGATCCATAATCCTCATGTATGTGCACATGCTCGTGCACACACATGCCCTGCCACACGTGCGCATGCAGGCAGGCACTGCCATCCTCTTGCTCACTTCTGTCCTTGCATGCACACCCTGGCATGACCAATCCCATGGAATGAATGGTGACCCATGGAATGAAGTGTGGCATACAAGAACCACGAAGGGCAGTGGTCTGGCAGCATCCCCCTAGCTGCTCCACAGCCAGTTCCAGGAATCCAAGGGCCCAGCAAGGGGTGGTGGCCAGGGGTGAGGATGTGTTTTTGGGGTGTGAGACTGCCTGGCACACAAGGCAGCACTCTTAACACTGTTCTCATCAGGATGCACCCTGCCCTTGCAGGGCTTGGCAGCCAGCACAGAGGAGCCAGAGAGGGCTGGGAAGGAGTGGAAGAAGGGAAGGTGGGTCCTGGGGAACCCCTTTGGGGTTCCTGATGTGGCCCCAGGACCCTCCCCAACTTCTCCAGAGCTTTGGGATATGATGGATCAGGAGAAGGAGAGGTGAGTTCCCCAAGCAAGGACACCAAGGCCTGAAATGTTGCAAAGGGGGAGGGTGACACACACACATGTCACTCAACTCTCTACCTGCCCAGCCCCACGCAATGGATCCAGGTAGATCCATAGGTTTGGGAGACACTGGCTGCCAGACAAGCCAAGATCTTTTCCTATGAAGCATTCCCAAGGGTCTTCCTCACCAGTGAAGCTGGGGCTGGAAGGGCTGCAACATTCCTGGGAATTACCATTTGGAATATTAGCAGCCAGGGTTTTGTAACTGTTGTTGTCAAACATTAATTATTGGCGTCATTGCTATTAATGAGCCTGATTAAACCAGATGTTGAAAGCCCTTAAAAAAGACTAGCTCAGCTTTTACCTGGGCCAGATTCCTACTGGAATTTTCAAAGATTCGGGCCAAACCTCAAAAGCTCTGGCTCATTTCTGTTCAGCCCAGCTGCACTTCCCAAATTCCTCCGAATTTTACCCCAGCTCAAACAGCAGCCCCTCTGGCTCAAACATTTCCAGACGAGTGTCACATTGTTTTTCTGGGGATGAACTTCCACAGCCTTGCCCTGTGCTGCCCCTTCACCTCTCCTATCTCTCCAATTCACCTCCTCCCCTCTGCCCCGCCACTCCTCCTCCTTGCTACCTGTTTGCCCCTGAGGAGCCAGGGGAAGCGAGCCAGCTGCCTTCTCACGCAAGCCTGGGCAATCGTTAACCTGAGCCTGGCTCTGCTGCTGGCCCAGATCATCCTGCCACCTCCTCTTCTGGGCCATGGGGACCAGGGATGGAGAGGGCTGTGGGTGCTGGTGCCTTGCCACAAATGCATGCCCTCACTTAGCAGCTTGCAGCAACCAGCATCTCCAGAGTGGCTATGGAGATGACAGCCCGCTCTGGGTCCTGGGGACAGTTTGGCCAGCCCAGAAAAGGTTTTTTGGTAAATGCTGGCACCCACACCCCACAGGGAAGTGATGCTGAGAGCACATCATCCTCCACAGGGCAGGGCTTAGGGACCCCTTCTTCTTCCCTGTCCTAGGGACCCCCTCTTCCTTCTCATCCCAGGCTCTAGGGCAGGGACATGCCCTGGGCAGGAGGAGAAGCCACCATTCATCTCTAAGAGCCTGTTGGAGGCTTCTTGGGCTGGCTCCAGCCAAGCTCAGCCCTGTTTGTTAATGAGTAGCTATTTCCAAGGGCTTTTGTGCCATATCCCTCAGGTTGCACCCGGTTGTGCAACAAGGGGAGCACTTAAAGTCGTGGTCTTCCAGGTGGCAGGAAAAAAGGGTTCAGGCAGGCGGACAACAGGGTGCAGGTGGCAGGAGAGGAAGGTTCAGGAGACAGAGAAGGATCCGTGCTGCTATCCAGGGCAGGGTAGCTGCCAGGAGCCCTGTGCCTGTCTCTTCTGGAAGCCCTGCACAGTAGAACTAGTCCCAAGACCTGCAGGTAGGAGACAACATGTATGTGTATGGGTTTGAACATGGCTATAGGGCCAGGAAGGTCATATTTGGGTCTCTCCTCCTGCCCCTGCCCACCCAGTGAGCTATGTGTTCCCACAGAGCAGCCCTGTGACATCCCCATTCCCCATGCCCCCGTGTGCTGGTGGCCACCCAGCAGATTCAGCCTCCTTGCTGTAACTCCTCATGGGTTTGTTGGTCCTCAGGCCGTAATCACTGAGGAGCTGCTGTTGCCCTCCTCCTGCTTCCCTGTACTTTGTTGAGCAGCAGTTTTCAGTGCCTAGTTAAAAGAGCATCTAGCCTGGGCAGGAGCCATGGCTGTGCCAGTGGGTTCTGGGGTCTTCTGTAGGGGAAGGGCTGTCACTGAAGGCTCTGTGGGGTTGAGGTCCCCATTTTAGCAATGGGTGGGTGTGTTTGGAGTCTTTACAGATCTTGAGATCCCCAGTGCTGCATGGCCAGATCCACAGCCTGAGCTGTTTAAGGGCTCTCAGTGCCCTGTCTCAGCATCAGGAACATCCACAGGACTCAGTGCCTTGCTGATCCCAGCTCTTGCCCACACTCTGGTTCACTTCTTTAGGGTTCCCACGTGCTAGCAGCAATGCTGAAAGCTGTGACGTCCCTGGTGGGGAGCCACGGTGTCGTTTCAGCCACCGAGGTGCTCCTCGTGGCTACTGTCTTCTGCCTGGTCTTCCTGCTGCTGCAGTCCCTCCAGCAGCACGTGCCCAAGGGGCTGAAGAGCCCACCAGGACCCTGGGGCTATCCCATCCTGGGGAATGTGCTGGAGCTGCGAAAGGACACACACCTGGGGCTGACCAAGCTGAGCCAGAAGTACGGGGACGTGATGGAGGTCAAGATTGGCATGCGGCGTGTGCTGGTGCTGAGTGGGCTGGAGACCATCAAGCAAGCCCTGGTGAAGCAAGGAGAGGACTTCATGGGGCGTCCTGACCTCTACAGCTTCCGCTATGTTGCAGATGGTCAGAGCCTGTCCTTCAGCACTGAATCCGGGGAGGTGTTTAAAGCCCGTAGAAAGCTGGCCCAGAATGCCCTGAAGACCTTCTCCATTGCCCCAAGCCCCACGTCCTCCTCCACCTGCCTGCTGGAGGAGCATGTGTCCAAGGAGGCTGAGTACCTGGTCACCAAGTTCCTGCAGCTGATGGAGGAGGAGAAGAGCTTTGACCTTAACCCGTACCTGGTGGTGTCGGTGGCCAACGTCATCTGTGCTATGTGCTTTGGCAAGCGCTACGAGCACAACGACCAGGAGCTGCTCAGATTGGTGAATTCAGCTGAGCAGTTTGATGATGTGGCTGCTAATGGCAACCCCGCTGACTTCATCCCCCTGCTCCGCTACCTTCCCAGCCGCAGCATGAAAGTATTTGTAGATTTCAACAAGTCCTTCCTCCGCTTCCTCCAGAAGATCGTCAAAGAACATTATGAGACCTATGATGAGGTAAGAGCTTGCAGGACCCTTACCTGCGCCAGAAGTGTGTCTCTGCTCCCCTCTTCTCTCTCTTAGCAAGTCAGTTTTCTTCTTGCAGCCAGGAAGCAATGAATGTTCTCTCTCTCTCCAGTTCTCCTTCTCATAGAATCATGGAATCTCCTGAGTTGGAAGGGACCCAACAAAGATCATCAAGTTCAGCTCTTAGCCCTTCACAGGACACCCCCCAGCAATCCCACCATGTGCCTGAGAGCATTGTTCAAATGCTCCTTGAGCTCTGGCAGGCTTAAGGCAGTGACCACTGCCCTGGGGAGCCTGTTCCAGTGCCTCACCACCCTCTGGATAGAGAACATTTTCCTATTGTCCAACCCAAACCTCCCGTGACTTAGCTTCATGAGCTTCCCATCTACTCCTTCATTTACTGTGTGATAGGGTCAGTCTGTTGGTTGAACATCTGATCTGTGCCTCAGGTTCCTTGGAGAACCATCTCCTTATTTTCATGGTGCCATGGGAAATGGAAGATGCTCATATGACCCTGGGCTTCCCCAGCATCAGGTGGGGTTGCTCAGGAACACCCGTTCCTCTGACATTTCTGCTGCCATGAGGTTGTCTCCTCTTCTTCTCAGAACAACATCCGGGACATCACCGACTCCCTCATTGAGCAGTGCCTGGAGAAAAAAGTGGAAGCAAGTACTGCCATGCAGATCCCTAAGGAGAAGATCGTCAACCTCGTGAATGACATCTTTGGAGCAGGTGTGTCCTCCCTCCTCCCCTCCCACTGAATCCTCAGCTACTGCAGATCTTCTCAGACCCTTTCTGTTATACCTCTGTCTGACCCATCTTTGTCCAACACCAGGCACCCAGTTTGTGTCTTAGTACTCACTCTCCTGCTCAATAGTCTTCCTGAACATTCTAGGGATACCTCTAGAGACCAGTTTGGGACATTAGCTCTGAAAAGAGGCTTCAGGGACAAGTGAAGACCATGACTTATAGCTCAGTTGAGCTTCACAAGCCAGGGCAGCTCTTTCTGTTTGAGAGAAATGTCTGTGGACTGATTCATCTTTGAGTTACTCTGTGGAAACTCCCCTAATTCCAGGGAAGTTAAACAAACCTGACACAACCCAGGAGTGAAACAGGATGACAGAACTGCGTATTTTTAGCAAGATTTTCTGTGACAGAATAAAACCCCAAGTCTTGTTGTGTGTCCAGGATGTCCTCTGCCTCCTTAGCTACCCCAGACTGCTCCATGTGACCATTAGCCTGCAAGACAAGATAGGTGTTGTCCAGACCTCATTCACGTGCTGTCCTCTTTGCTCAGGATTCGACACTGTGACAAATGCCTTATCCTGGAGCCTCATGTATCTTGTGACATACCCCGACATGCAGAAGAGGATCCAGAAAGAACTAGGTGAGTCCATGGACCCCATCCTCCAAGGATAAAACCTGTCTGGACTGGGCTGACCCTGACCCACTCCCTCTGCTCTACCTTCCCCAGACCAGACCATCGGCCGGGAGAGGAGACCGCGGCTGTCGGACCGGGGTATGCTGCCCTACACAGAAGCCTTTATCCTGGAGATGTTCAGGCACTCCTCCTTCCTGCCCTTCACCATCCCACACAGGTACGGGCTGATCTTGCAGAGGAGGTCTAGGGATGAGGTGGTCTTGAGGCGTTTTGTTATGGCTCACGGAGAACACAACTGACCCTCTCGAAACCATCCCTCTGGGGCCCATCCTTCCTTCAGCAGCATCAGGAGCAACCTAACAGTCCCCTGAGGATGCAGAAGAACCTTTTGGCTTCTGAAACTCACCATCTTTTCTCTCCCCAGCACAACTAAGGACACAGTGTTGAATGGCTACTACATCCCCAAGGGCACCTGTGTGTTTATCAACCAGTGGCAAGTGAATCATGATGAGTAAGTACCTTGTGAGACAGAAAGCCTCCTCAGTGATAAACTGGACCCCTTTCTTCATAGTTCTCTTCCTGGGCAGGAGTGAGGTCAACCTTCTTGAAGAGAAAAGGGAGTAGGTAAAGGACCTACTGATTCAGAGATGTTATTAACAGCTCCTGCCTTCCAGTGTTCCACCTACACCTGCAACCAGGAGAAACCATCTCAATAGCTAATGTTTTCCCTTCCAGGAAACTTTGGAAGGATCCAGAAACCTTCAACCCAGAGCGTTTTCTCAGTGCTGATGGAACCAAAGTGAAAAAAGAAGATGGGGAGAAGGTGCTGATTTTTGGCTTGGGGAAAAGGAGGTGCATTGGGGAGCCCATCGCCAGGTGGCAAGTCTTCCTGTTCCTGTCCACCTTGCTCCAGCAGCTGGAGTTCAGTGTCTGCAGTGGCAAGAAGGTGGACATGACCCCACTCTATGGACTGAGCCTGAGGCACAAAAGGTGTGAGCACTTCCAGGTCAAGCAGCGCTTTCCCATGAAGAGCAGCCACTGACCAGTGGGACCAGACATCTGCAGGGAACAAAGACCAGAGTGTCCTTGCAGCAGAGCTGGGTGTGATACAGCTTCACAGAATGATGCAATAAATTGAAACCATTGAAACTCCAGTTTTATCACTTTGTAGCATTTCTTGCCTTTTTCTTTTTGCGGTGTTACTAGTGTTGGATATTCCATTAAGTATTGGCCATTCCATCACATCTATTCTTAGACTGTATCCTTTTAGAATCACTTCTTGAGAGTTGAAGAATAGCAAACCCATGCCATAATGCCACTGTTTAAGAAGCATGGAATTATAGAATTGTTTCCGTTGGAAAAGACTTTAGTACCATCACATCCAACCATTAATCTGGCACTGCCAAAGCCATCATTAACCCATGTCCCCAAGTGCCACACCTACAAGTCCTTTAAATCCCTCCAGGATGGTGACTCCACTACTGCCCTGGGCAGCCTGTGCCACAATTTGACCACCTTTTTGGTGAAGAAATTTTTTCTCAATGTCCAACCTAAATCTCCCATGGTGCAACATGAGGCTTCCACCACCTCCTTCACCATCATCACTGCTGGCTCTGAAGGACACAAGGAAGGAAACCCTCAGCCCTTGCTATTGAGAAAGCCAAACTGCTGGGGTTCTGGATGGGTCGTAAGGGTTGTTTTCACAGCAGGAAGAGAATGAAAACTGGAATTCCGCCAACTCTAACCCAAAAGTTTACATTGGCTGCCAGTCAAACCATCCCAGTAAGGCCTCTGTTTCTCCAACTCGTAAGCAAAGCCATTTTAGCCAACCGACTACCTGGCAAGCAATGATACAGGAACAAGTACAGCAATCCAGTGCAACATACTCTACTCTTGAACTCATTTCCATGGGAGGCATCTGCTCCCATAGCCCCAGACCCTGACCAATGAGAGCTCCTTGAATGTCCAAATACTGATCACTCATCACATATTGCACAAAAACTTCCAAGAAGAGGCAGAAATGAAAGCGTGTTGGGGAAGAAAACAGGGAAGCCAATTACCCAAGACTTCAGCTTGTTCAGACCCGCTAAGCAAGCCTGAGTGAAAAAGAGTAACTCTGTGTGTCTGGGTCCTACCTGGTCATCAGTTTGTGCTGAAACACAGATGTGATGCAGCCACAGAGCCATGTGAATTCACTGAGCCAGCACAAGCAGCTTCACTCTGTGTCACTCCAACTCTGTCTTCACCATTTAATGTCATAACCTGAATATTGTAGGAGAAGCAAGGGTGAGGACCAGGAGGTGCAAACCATGGTTTGTGCTACAGGTTATCATAGGCCTTGGAAGAAAACTAGAAAGGTACTTTAGGACAGCACATGAGGTCTAACAGCCAAATGACATCTTCACTACCTATGACAAGGACCATAGGTCAAGACAATGGAGTCATAAACCCCTTTTCCACAAGGGACATCCCAAAGTCAGCATTAACCTACTGCAGCAGAAGGTGCAGCCATCCCAGAGACAAATCTCAGTGCCTAATGTGGGGACTCAGAAGTGCAGCAAGACTACCAGAAACTCATCAGCAGTGTGCCATGCCACCCCTGTGAGGTGGAGAAGCCCTCAGGGACTCGGCCTGATGACTTGAGTGCAGTGGGAACATGCAATGCTGGCCCTGGTGTAGGACCACAGGTCTCATTTGCTGGAACCATTGCGTGACTCTCTTGCCCTGAAGGCTGGTTGGACGTGCTGATAAGGCTGCAATAAGCAAGAGCAGATATAAAGAACAGTGGGACTTTTTTTCCCCCCTTTGGACATGAGAGTTTTATAGCTCTGGGGCAGATAAGCAGCTTAATATTGACATTAGGGGGGTGGAACAGCCTCCTGCTGGTGGAAGGTCTCCCATGATACATTTATTAGGGGCTGATTAAGTCACCCCTGCATCTGGATAGGATAGGGGAAGGGAAGAGTCTCAGGGGGAGAGAAATGGGCAGGCAGCTATCCTTCCACATGCAGCCCTTCTCTTCATAGTGTCAGGTGAAACAACCCACTTTATAAAATGCCATCTACATTTAGTACCTCTCCCTCTCTTGATGCCAATGGAGACATCCCATGTTGCTGTGGAAGACCTTTCCAAGCATCTTGCACAGGAGAAACCCCTGAGACCTTGATCTGATATCCCTGAAAGCACACATCTCCTTGAACATCCCATCCAACAGCCTGGTGACCCCAGGTGAGGTCCTAATTTTCCTGCTGGTGTTCATAATACAACAGAATAGAATCTCCTCAGTTGGGAGGGACCCACACAGATCATAGAGTCCAGCTCCTGGCCCTGCATAAGACAACCCCAAGAATCCCATCATGTGCCTGAGAGCTTTGTCCAAGTGTTCCTTGAGCTCTGGCAGGCTTGGGGCCATGACCACTGCCCTGGGGAGCCTGTGCCAGTGCCTGAACATGCTTTGGGGAGAGAACCTTTTTCTAATATCCAGCCTAAACCTCCCCTTTCCATCATCACTGCAGTGAAAGCCTCAGATGCTCGTGGTAAGTATGGGACTCCCTCTCCCATATGTTTGCTTACCCCTAACAACCTTCCTCAATTAAACCCTCCAATTACTCCTTGAGTTGTGTGCAAGTGCCACGATTCCATTACTGGAATTGTGGCAGTGATAAGTCAGGGAAGTTTTGATCATTCCATGGCAAACTGCTTTTATGGTTGATCTTCAAATGAGTCATGAGATCAGTCATGGCAACAGGGCTCCAGCTTGTCTTTCAAGGTGAAGCAACACTCCCAGCAACCTCATTCCTAGAGGAAAAGGTCCAGACAGACACACATCTTCTCCCTCAAGTTAAGATACCTGCCTGATACCAGCATGCAGGCTGGTGGCATCTCCTCGCTGGAAAAGCCAATCTCCAGCCCCAAAATGGGCCAGAGGTACCACTTGTGACCCTTCCTCATGGATGGAAGGAAGACAGAAGTTGCTCCAATACTTAATGACCCTTCTGATTTAAAGTGACTGCTGCATTTCTAATTCCTTTCCTTTGTCTGTTTGAGATCTGTTATCAGGAATCATCTCCCCATGGGGTTTAATACTTGTGTGTCTCACTTTTGCTGCTTGTCCCCAACACTGGTGACAGAAGAAAACCCCCCAACACCATCTTTCTCATTGCACCTCCACTGGAACAGAGTTGGGATCTCTCATGCCTTGAACTGGTTTCTGGTTTCCCCTTTTTGAGTAAAAAGTCTCTGCTCAGCCTCCATGAACAGCTTCTGGGGCACTGGAGATGGTGGGACCTTCCCCTGGTGAAGTTTTCACTGTGGTGGTTTGGGGAAGATGTTCGTTCTCTGCTCCATCCAGGTTAAACCTGCCGATGGAGCAGAGCTTGAGACAACAGTGCTAGACATGTTAAACCTGGTATGTGGCTCTGCTTAAATGCTGTGGGGGCTTCCATACCAGTGTGAACCCTTCTTCCTCATCCCACCCTTCCCCTCCCTCTTCCTTGTGGAAAGGAGACAGTGTTTGGGCTGATCGACTGCCCTGTGCTATCAAAGGTACAAGGTACCTGTGAATCAGAGGGAATTAAGGCAGGTAAGGATGGAGTTTGTCCCCAGGTTGAGAAGGGAACAGCAGAGAATCATAGATAACTGCTCCTTGCATGCAAAGTGCTGCTCTGGAAAAGCTTCAGGCTCCCAGGAATTTCCTCAAACCTAGCTGTACGCTCACTCTGGTGTGATTTTCCATGGAGGAAAGGAAAAGGGGACGAGATGGCAACCAGGTCCCACAAGCACTGGCAGCGTGAGCCAAAAGCCTCTGGGATTTGGGATGCCACTCAGCCTCTATCGTAGCTGCAGGCTGTGGGTTGGAGAACCAGGATGCACTCGGGGCTGGCAGGCACCTGTATGTCTCCAACAACGACAGAGCCAGCATCGCCAACCTGATCCACTTCAACTGAAAACATCCTGGGAATGAGGGCTCCCCAGGAGAGCCCTCGAACTGAGGCTGTTCTCCACGCCCAAGGGGGTTTTGGGGTTGGCATAGGGAGAGGAGCCCCCCGAAAACTCAGACTTGAGATGAAGGGAGCAGGATCCTTCACTGAAGCATTGCTGGGATTCTCGCTGGGATTTGGGACATGAACGCCCTCCCGTGGCACCCGTCCCGCCAGCTCCTCCACTGCCTGTGGCTGCTGGGCACAGAGCAGCAACGCGTTCTGCCCCTCATGGGAGGTTTTTTGTGGGCAGGAACATTTAGAGAGGGCAGTCTCTACGGGACTGACTCCCCCTGCAGAGCATCCCGCATCCCTCACCATCCTCAGCAGCTGTGAGAGCTGCAGAATCAGCCAAACTTGGTTCCCTTTGGCGATTTTTCAGATGGAAGGTGAATTCTCCAGGTTGGGGTGAGCTGGAAGTTTTTACACTTTCACACTGACTTTACTCTGATGTTCCCAGCCACCACCTGTGGATTTTAGCTGTCTCATACATTCAAGGCAACAACCCTTACATTACTCTGCCCACCGTTTCTCATCCTGCCTGTGCTGCCAGAATCCCTCAGAGACACCAAACCCACTGCTCGACAGGCACTAAACCAGCCAGAAGATGCAGAGAAGAGGCAGAAGCAGGGCAGGCAACTGCCCATCCTTCATTTGGTTGGGATTTCACCCTCGGCTCCTTCTCTGTTGTATTTTCTTCCCTTTCTTCTATTTCCCTGTTTCCTTTTGACTCCAACTAGCTGAAGGGCCCCCTCTCCTGGTGTAAGGCAGGGAGATGGCCATCCATGCCTCACCTGCTGTGGCCAAATTCATCCTTCCCTTCCAGCCGGGGAATCACACCCTCAGACCAAGACCTGTCCTGGGAAAAAACCCAGACAGGACATGGCAGCAGCTGTGCCCACAGGATTCCCCTCCGTATCTCCTGCATGGACCAGCCTCAGCTCATCATCACATCATCCATCATCCCTCCAGCCATCCCTGGGATGATCTTGAGATTTCAGGGGGAGAAAAAAACCCTGCAGGAGGTCTGAGTATCCATTGCTGTGCTTTTGTTGGAGTATTTCCCTCTTCCTGACGTGCTGGAGAAACCTGGAACTGGACATGATTCCCCACCAAGCTGGGTTCATGCCTGGTCTTTTCACCCAAGAGCTGAGAGCCACCAGCATCGTGCTGCTCCCCAGCCCCAAGGAGAGGGGACTTCTGGCTCCAGTGGTGCTGTGATAAGGATATTTCTGGAATTCTAGTTAACTGTCACACAAGACATCCTGTGAGCATGCAGAGGAGTGTTGAAGGGTGTGCTAGGCTGTGTGGGTGCACTGATGTGTGCGTGGATGGGCCTGAGCTTGCAAACACGAGTGCATTTCTGGTACACAAGGTGGTTTCAGTTCCTTCCAGCACGGCTCTGCTGTGGGCTGGGCAAGGATGAGTCCCTTCCCCAACTCCTCGATGTCAAATGAACCCACCAGACCCTGAGGGAAACTTGGGCCTGCTGACTCCAGCAGCAGGTCCCTGGCTCTGTCCTCCACACTTCTGGAGAAAGGATGTGCTTCTTAAAAATGAGCTGGGCTTTGCAACCTACTCCCTTGCTCTCTGAGATCTCCCTGGTTCTGGACCCTGACTTTACCTGTCCACTGCAGTCTCTTTTTCCACTTCAGATCCATGTCCTTCACCTCTTCCTGGTCCCCTCATCCCCTTCAGTGACATCTCCATCATATCATCCTGGTCCCTTCATCCCAGAGAGATCCTTCCCTCCTAGCAGTGCAGGACCAGGGCTAAGAGCTCTGGTTTTGCATCCTCCATCAGGAGATACATCCACGAGGCTGTTGCTCCCAGTGGCCACAATCTCTTCCCATGCCATGGCATTCTGGTTGGGATGCTGAAGGATAGGGAGAAGTGATGGTCAGCCAAAAATAGGTGGGAGCCTGGTACCCAGACTTTCTGCTTCACCATGTGTGACAGTGCTGGTGCTGGGGCAGGAAGTGACAAACACCTCAGTGTCACCTTAATATTCCAGTCAGATCACACCCATGGGCCTGCCCCCATCCCAGGGCACAGAGGCACCAGGGATGAGCCGATACCTGGCCACTCCAAGAGGTGGTGCAGTGGACAAGGAGAAGTGATGGGACACCCAGTGGACATTATCACCCTCCCATCCCTCTCTCTGTTATGTTCCCTTGCTGAAGCAGACCAAGGGATGTTTGCAGGCTGCAGTGAGGAGGATGTCATCCCTCCAACAGACATCTCCAGAGACCCTGGGATGCTGCAGTGAGGGTGGGGGATACCGCAGGACAGACCCCCATTCTCTGCCCACCTTGCTGCAGCCAGACCTCCACTCTCACCCCTATCATCATCATCAATGAAGCATGAAATCAGAGAATGAGTTGGGTTGGAAGGGATCTTAAAGATTATCCAGAAATAATAATAATGGCAATAATAATAGTAGTAATAATAACAACAATTTATACTATATTGTATAATATATACATATATAATTTATAATAATATATGCTATTATAGTAATATTATTATTCTATTGTTATAATATACCATATCATGTCACATCACATTGTTATAGTCTATGTTATATTGTTATTTTCCTATCAGAGCATTTTATATTTTTTATTATTAATATTGATACTATCTTAGAACCATAGAATAATGGATCGCTTTAAGTATCATAGTACAGTATAATATAGTTTTTATATTATACTGTAGTCATATGGTATGTTATATATTATTGTCATTTGATCATTTTATCATCACTTATTGTTGGAGTTTAATGATTATTATTACTTTATTAGCATTTTACATAATTTTAGTACTGTTTTGCACCCCTGTGAGTACACACCGAGCAGGCATCCTGGCCCGGGCAGGAACCGAGGGGCTGGTCCCGGTCCCAGTGCGGGTCCCGGTGCCGGTGGCATTCCGGGTACTGGTGCGGGTCCCGTCACCGGTGCCCGTGCGTCTGTCGGTGGCGGTCCCACTGCCGGTGCCGCTCCGGTTCCGAGTGTCGTCGGCTTTCCCACTCCCGGAGTGAATTCCAGTGCTTGTACCGGCGCAGGTCCCGGTGCGGTGGCGCTTCCAGGTGCCGGTGCTGCTACCAGTCGCAGTGCCGGTGCCGATCCAGGTGCTGGTGTTGCTGCCGCTCCCAGTGCCGGTGCGGTGTCGGTGCCGTTGCTGGTGTCGTTCCCATTGCCGGTGGAGGGCTCGTTGTCGCTGTCGGTTCTCTTGCTGGACCCGGTGCGGCTGCCGTTCCCGGTACTGGTGTCGGTCCCAGCACTGCTCCCGTTCCCGGGGCGGGTGCAGGTCCTAATATTTGTCCCGTTCCCATTTCCGGTGCGGGTGCCGGTACTGGTGCCAGTTCTGTTCCGTTCCCATTCCCGGGACGGGTGGCGGTGCAGGTACTGCTACCGGTCCCAGTACTGGTCCCGTTCCCGGTGCAGGTGGCGGTACTGGTGCCGGTCCCAGTACTGGTCCCGGTCCCATTCCCGGGGCGGGAGCTGGTCCCAATACTGGTGCCGGTCCCGGTGCCGTTCCCGTTCTCGGTGCGGGTGGTGGTACTGGTGCCAGTCCCGTTCCCGTTCCCGGTGCCGTTCCCAGTTCTGGTGCCGTTCCCGGTACTGGTGCCGGTGCCATTCCCGTTCCCGGTACTGGAGTCGGTCCCATTCCCGGTGCCGTTCCCGTTCCCGGTACTGGAGCCGGTCCCGTTCCCGGTGCCATTCCCGTTCCTGGTACTGGTGCCAGTGCCGTTCCCGGTCCCGTTCCCATTCCCGTTCCCGGTGGCGCTCCCGCTGTCACCCGGCAGGTGGCGCCGCTCTCCGCCCGGTGCCTCCGCCCAGCTGCCGGCGCGGTACGCGCGGCGCATGCGCGCTGCGGCTCGGGGCGCTCCGGTTCCGGGCGCCGCTCCCTCCGTCCCTCCCTCGGCCCGTCTGTCCGTCCGTCCGCCCGTCCCGCTGCCCCACAACCCCCGGAGCTCCCCCGCCCGCCCCACAGCTCCGCACCCCGCGGCACC
>VXAU01005785.1:956987-998588 GCA_013399695.1 Formicarius rufipectus | reverse complement strand
CTCCGCTCCATCCCCATCCCATACAAAGGTCCTTGGGAGCGGGGAGTTTGGAATGAAAGGAGGGGCCCGAGTGTCCGAAAGGGTTGGAAGCGCATTCGTTGTTGGTTTGAATTTTTTTTTATTTTTTTTTTCTTTGTAATTTGGGGATTTTTGGGGCCGGGAGGGGCGGGCAATGAGGCGGCGGCGGGTTATTTATAGACGCGGCTGTTGCTCGTCGGTTTAGCGAGAGTGAAAGGGGCTGTGCCATCGGGTGGAAAAAAAAACAGGTCCCCCCCCCCAAAAAAAAACCAAAATTCGGGGGGAAAAGTCAGGAGAAAAAAAAAAAAAAAAAAACAAACAGAAAAATTTAGGGGTGNNNNAAGTCGAAGATTTGAGGGTTGGGGAGCGAGAGGAGGAGGATGGCAGCCTTCCTCACTGGATAGGGGTTTATTCCCGATGGACCGGCGCATCCCATCCCGTCAAGGTCGGGAGCGGCCAGGGAGGTTCGGGGAGGGATGTGGAAGGTTTTGGGAGCATCCCTGTCCTCCCTCCTGCAGCATCAGTGGGATGGGAGTGCTGAAACCCTTGCAAGCCCAGGGAGTTTTGGGGTGCACTTCACCCTGTGAGTGCTGCCTCACCCCATCTTTTCAATTTCGGGTAGGTGTTTGCAAAAAAATACTTTCCGTGCTCCTCTTCTCATCACATGTGCATCTTTAGGGATGCTCTGACACCCTCCAACACCTGGGAAGAGAAAAATTACCCTCTTGAGGTTTTTGTAGGATAGAGGAGGACCGGGAAACCTCGCTGCGACGGCAAGGCCAGGAGCACCTTCTCTCCAGGCTTCCACTTGCCTCTGACAGTCCCCCAGGTGCCTCCTGTTGTCTGACTGGCATCATCTTCTCTTCTAAAAAAAATTTTAAATCTCTGAAAAAGAGGGAAGGCACCCTCCCCTTCTTCACAGTGGGGCACCCAGTTGGGACTGGTTTGGGGGAGCAGCTCTGAAACCATCTGAGCTCGCGGATGAGATGAAGGAGGAACATTTTTCTTTCAGTTAAGAGTAATCATAGGTGTTCACTGTAATAACCGGCGATAAGATCTTTAAGAGGCAGGGAGGATGTTGTCTGGTTTTGGGTTGATTTGGTTGGGGTTTTTTAAGTTTAAAGAACTAAATTGGGAGATGTTTTGGTCAGGGGAGGTGGATGAGCAGAAGGAAGTCGATGCAGGTGTCATCCACACAACTGCTTCCATCAGGAATGAAGGTTTCCTACCATTGACAACTAAACTTTATTTAAAATAGAGTCATCTTGGTGATGGGCAGGTGCTCCCTCTTCCCCTAATTGGGTTTGAAATGACATATGTGGCATCTTTCCCTCACCCCATCCTATGGTGATGGTGCTCCTGAGGTGGGATTCACACTGGGAGTCCCAAATTTCTCCTCCACCCTGCCTGTGGGTCTGGCACAGAACAATTTTGGCTGGTGATTCATGACAGGAAAGGTTTCCCTAGCTTGTTGCTCTGGTGCCTTTTGGATTATCAGGGTGGCAAAGGTATCCACTGTACCTGCCCTTCCCACCTTTCCCAGCTCCTGGCTGCTGAGCTGGGCTTCCCAGAAGGAAATCCAGAAGCAGGACTGTGGGGATGAACCTCGAGGAGCAGCGTTGGGACAAGATGCATCCCTGGGATTCCTGGACTGAGTGGCTCTGAGCGTTCCCAGGTGGAGAGAAAGGGGATCAGGGTTTTGGCAGAGAGTGGGTTCACCTGAGTGCAACCCAAGCCCTACTCAGGAACAGGGAGCTTCTGGAGGGAACAAACCCATGCCTGGCAGGGATAGCCGAACCCGACACTCGGCTCTACCAGATTGGTCGAGCTGCTCCCTGGCTAATTGTTTTTCATCATTACTATTTTCTTTCATGTGCTGCTGCACATCCTCCGTTAGGAGAGAGGGGGCAATGCCCGTGTTTTCCAGGAAGGCCGAGAATGCTGCTTGGAAGCTCTGGGTGCACTCCTCCAGCATCACCGCATCCTTCTCCTGAGCTGCCATCCCGCAGGGATGTGGGGCTGGCGGAAGCAGCCGCAGGCACGAGGCCGTGGCTGGCGGGGGTGACGTGCACAGCAGGAACTGATGGCTGTCACATGAGGCCACCGCAGGGCCTTCAGGGGGCCGGCTGGCAGCTGCTCTGGAGCTGGGGGCTCTCAGGGGCATGCGGTTTCCTCCTCCTCCTCCTCAGAAAGTCTCGGCTTTGAGGCAGAAATTAGGTAACAATTGGAAACAGAAGGAGGCTTTTGGGAGGAGGAAGGTCCTTGCTGGGGCGATGGGCATCGGGGCTCTGAAAAGGGCAGCCCTCAGTGTAGTAATCATCTCCCTCGCTGAAACTGAGAAAAGCAAATTTATTGAGTGTATTTTTAACAGTGACACAGTCCAGTGCCGTGAATATCCATGATCTGGGAAGATAAAAAAGTTGGGACTGTCTGGAGCCTGTACTTGGTGGGGTTTGCTGGGGCAGTTTCCTCTTTAGCAAGAAAAATACACTTTCTGAAGGCAGACTGTGAATTTTATATCCACTCTGCCTTTGTCACATACAAAGCCTGATGATATCCATGAGCTGGAAGCCCAGACAACCAGCCTTTGGATTGAGATGATCCAGCTCCTGTGCAGGCTGGGAAATGGCTTCTCCAACCTGCAGGTGGGCTGTGGTCCTGGGATGAACCCCTGGCCTTCTAGGGGATGCTCCCTGATATCCTGACCTGGCTCCAGCCGTAGTCACACCTTGGATGAAACCTCCATCCGGCTCATTTTTGGATATTTTAAAATAATGCCCAGACGGTGGGAAGCGCTGGCTCGATGCTTTGGGCACAAGCTGCTCCTTGAGCAACATCCAGGACCAGTTTCTGCTTAGTGGCCCCACTGAGTGCTGAAAGGGGAACAGGGCTGAGAGCCCTGGCAATGAGAAATCCCCTCCATGGGGATGTGGAGGCATCACATCTTAAAACAGCTGCTTCCAGACTTCAGCCAAAACCCTCCATGGACTGAGAGGATGTAGTTTATTCCGTGTTCTTCTTGTGGTGCATTTTGGACTGGTGGGATCCAGACTTTCTGCTGAAATTTTTGTTCCATCCAAATTTTAACTGAAGGTCAGCTTGGAAAGGCAGGGAGTTGGAACTGGGGCTGTTTTGGGGGTCTGTGCTCCCAGCTGGTGCTCCCCAGCCCAGCATCACCCAGCTCTGCCTTCCCCCAGATCCTGGTCCCTCCGTGGCATGAACCCTCCAGGCTCACGGATGCCATCAGGGTGGCTTTGGGTGCCACCTCAAGAGGCTTTTCCTCATTAGCAACCCCAGAGCTGTCTGGGAAGAAAACCGACCTGACTCTGCAGTGATGAACGATGCTGGAAACCCCAGCGCTCAGGTCCTCAAACTCCGATCTTAGGGTGAACACCCAAGCCTTGCTTGCTCCTCTCTGATGGTGAAAATAAAGCAGTTTGTGTTGTGTCCCTGTCCTGGGGGAAGGTGACGGCGCTGGTTGGTGGCAGTGTGACGCCTTTTCCGGAAGGCTCTGGGCATGGCTGTGGTGGAAACAGGGCCACGTTCTCACTGCATTCTTCCTCCCCACAGTTCTGCCCCTTATCTTCTTCCTCCTTCCGTCTCTCAGCCTTGCCCCTTGTTTCACTTCCTCTTTCCCAAAATATCTCGAGTTGCTGATGGCAGGGCTGGGAACGGTGACTGCTGATGACCCTGAATTGATAAACTGAATTAATAAATATTTGGGTGTTTTTGAGGGATTGCTCTGCCTGTATACCACTCTGTGCCCCCAGCCCAGCGTGACCCCAGTGTCCCAGCCCAAGAAAGTCTGGTTTGATTCCAGGGCCAGTGACTTCATCATTTCCCCGGGGTGGGAGCCATGAGAATAAAGCTGGGTTTGTTCCCTTCCCACACACTCGTCCCAGGGCCCCATGGGGGAACACAGCACCCCTGGTCAGTGCATCCCCCTGAGATTTAGAAGCTCGCCAGGCCACTTATGTGCCAGAGTCCAAATGGCTTTTATCCTTCAGGGAGTAGATATATTTTATTTCTTTTAAATCCCAGGCCTGAGAAGCTTTCAGGGCTGGAAGTTTCCACACATGGATCACGAGGGGACAGTGGGGTTCTGGCTGCGTAGCATGGGAGAGGAGTGGAATAGGGCTCCTGGAGGTCATTCCTCCTGCCTTCCTTGGGCATCTCCATCCATTCACACTGTACTGCATTTTAACTTGATGCAGATGTTGCACTTAAAAACTCTGCCCTTAAGAAGCTGTATCCACACAAGTACCTCATAGTCTGCGTGAGCAGTCTCTGACTGCAGGGACTGAACAGACCTGGAGCTCCCACTTTCACCTCAGTTTGGTGGTACTTTGGAAGCAGCACCGCAGACAGGACCTTTTCTTGGTGGGAGAAGAGATGTTCACATGGCTTACAAGCATCCTTTGCGGGAGGCTGCCCCCTCTGCATCCTCCCTAGATGTCTGTCCCTGCCATGCCCAGTTCTCAGTCATCCTTTCTCCCCATGCAGATCTCATGGTACCAAGTGACGTGTCCCCCCTGTGAGATTCGCACCCCCCAACCTCCTGAGAAGATGTCAGGGATGCAGGTGAGCTCTGAAGGAGGGATGGAGCGGCCCTAGTGCTCTGGAGACACATGGAAAAACATGGTTTAAGTAGATCCCATTTGGATTTACGTCAGAGGGAGCCTGTGAGGGTTGTCCCTGAGGCTTAAGGGGAGTCCAGAAATGGGGTGACATGCCCATCCAAAGCACTGATGCCATTCCCTCTTTCTGGCCAGGCCATTTGGCCATCCGGTACAGAATGTATCGCCAAGTACAACTTCCACGGTACCGCTGAGCAGGACCTGCCCTTCAGCAAAGGAGATGTCCTTACCATTGTTGCTGTCACCAAGGTAAGGTTTCCCCATGCCAGGATTTCCCTGGGACACCATTCCTGCATCCTGTGACACATCAGTGGGATGCCCTGCTCCTGGCAGTCCCACTGGACAGGAATTGGGCCGTGTGTTCAGTTAATTAATTCATGACCTCGTTAGTTAAGATTTCGCGGAAATGTAAGTGCCTCCTGGGAGGTGGAGGAGCAACAGAAGAGGCAGCAACGCTGGGCTTGACTCTGGGGAGAGAAAAGAGGGCCTGTGGATTTGGGGAGCTCTGGAATGCTCAGCAGGCTGGGAGGGGGTTCGCAGTGACCCCGTGGGGCCACCAGCATCAAGGCTTGCTGGTTCAGCACTGACCCCAACTCCCTACCCATCCCATCCTACCTGCAACCAGGAAGGGGGTACCAGGGTACTTGGGGAATCCCCAGGGCAGTGCTGGCACCTCTGTGGGCTCCTTGAGTGGAATGCAGCTGTCTCCAGATGCCACAGGCTCATTGTGACATCCTGCTGTCTCCACAGGATCCCAACTGGTACAAGGCAAAGAACAAGGTGGGCCGGGAGGGCATCATCCCCGCTAACTACGTCCAGAAGCGGGAAGGAGTGAAAGCTGGCATCAAGCTCAGCCTCATGCCGTGAGTATCCAACCAGGGCTCTGTCAAGGTGAATTCTGGAGGAAGTTGCTTTTTCTGGAGTATCCCTGTGCTCAGAGCCGTGTCCCAAGCAGAAGTGACATTCCTCATAGGGCTTCGTGACATCAGAAGGCATAAGAGGTGGGAGCTCAGGCTCCCCAGCAGCATGGATTTGGGATTGGGATTTGCTGCTGGGGGGAGCTCTGAACACCCTGGGGGCTGTGGGCATGGCTCGGAATGTGATGGATGGTTGGGTTGCACTTCAAAGCAGTTTTTTAACCCAATGTTGAGGTTGTAAAGACTGCTGGGAGGTTGGAGCAGGGTCTGTACAGGAGGAATGGGAGATAGGCAGATGGATGGATGGTTTTGGTATTCCTGCTGCATCTCAGAGGCACCAGTGACTCCCAGTCTGGGGGAGCCTGCAGGGAGGAAGCTCCTAGGAGTGTGCAGAGGGCCTGAATCCCAGACTGAGGACCAGGAGATAGGGAGCAGGATGTCATGGAAGGAGCTGCTTGATGGGGACAGCAAGGAGGAGTGCAGACAATCTGTCTCTGTCCCGGCAGGGATGAAAGCTGCTGCTCCACGTCCTCGTCTTTCCCAAACACAGTCCGACAGGGATCAGCCAGCACATTCCCAGCCCTTAACCTGCCCTGTGTGCTCTGTGGCAGGTGGTTTCATGGCAAGATCACGCGGGAGCAGGCGGAGAGGCTGCTGTACCCCCCCGAGACGGGGCTCTTCCTGGTGCGGGAGAGCACCAACTATCCCGGGGACTACACTCTGTGCGTGAGCTGTGAGGGCAAGGTGGAGCACTACCGCATCATCTACTCCTCCAGCAAGCTGAGCATCGACGAGGAGGTCTACTTTGAGAATCTCATGCAGCTCGTGGAGGTGAGGCCTGAGCTGCCACCACTCCGGTCCCCCTCAGATTGTAGCCTGAGGTTGGAGTGGGACATACTGGGACAGCAGAACTTGTAGGACTGCAGGTCTGAAGCTCAGGGGATGGTGGGACCTTCTCTGCTGATGCCGTGGGGTGGGGATGCTGGGGACAGAGCCCTGGGGCAAGGAGAGTGGACAAAGGCAGGATGCTGAGGGGACAGAGGGACCAGGAGGAGGGATGAGGATCCCCCAAGCCCCGCCAGGCCCATCTGTGGCTTCGTACTGCCACCTAGTGGGATCCCAGAGCCTGGCATCGCCTTGGCAGGACTCCCACCCACCCCAAGGTGTCACCCACCCACCCACTGTGTCCCCTCCAGCATTACACCACAGACGCCGACGGGCTCTGCACCCGCCTCATCAAACCGAAGGTGATGGAGGGGACGGTGGCAGCGCAGGATGAGTTCTCTCGCAGTGAGTGGCCGCGCCCCCTCCCTGGCTCGTAGGAAGCCACCCAGCACCCTCTCACTCCCCCTTCTGCCCCACACAGGTGGCTGGGCCCTCAACATGAAGGACCTCAAGTTGCTACAGATCATTGGCAAAGGGGAATTTGGAGGTGAGCCCAGTGTCCCGATGCTGCAGTGGCCCTGAAGTGGGGGGGGCAGGGTTGGGGGGCACTCCTGGGTATCCCCTCCTAGGGTGATGGAGGGGCCCCAGGAGGCCGGGATGCTTCCCAGTGCCTCCTGTGCCCATCTCTCCTGGCCTGCAGACGTGATGCTGGGGGATTACCGGGGAAACAAAGTCGCCGTGAAGTGCATTAAAAACGACGCCACAGCACAGGCCTTTCTGGCGGAGGCATCCGTCATGACGTGAGTGTCACCATCCCTGGGGGGACAGCGTGAGGGAGGGCCATCTCTGTCCCTATGACACCTGTGGGTGGTCCCTGATACCCTGCAGGGACCATGGGAGTACCCCTTCTCCTCAAAACCCTGCCCTGAACCCTCCTATGCCACACAGGCAGCTCCGACACAGCAACCTGGTGCAGCTCCTGGGAGTGATTGTGGAGGAGAAGGGTGGCCTTTACATCGTCACCGAGTACATGGCCAAGGTGAGACCCCCCCATCCCAGCCACCTGTCCTCCCAGTCTGTCCCCTTTGCCCCACCCAGGGTCCTCGGGCTTCACCCTGGCAGATCATCTGGGTCATCCCAGCTTGGGTGGCATCTCCCTGGGGGCCACCATGGTGGCTGGAGGTGGCGTTTCCCATCACTGGCTCCAAGGGAGGGTTGGTATCCCCTGATCCTGCCCAAGGGAGGAACATGATCCTGAGGTCCTGCCCCCAAGGGAGGGGCATCATCCCTTGGTCTGCCTCACGAGGGAAGGGATGTCATCCGCTGGTTGGGTAGGATGCTGACCCTGATGATGCCATCTCTACCATCCATCCATCCCTCCATCCAGGGCAGCCTAGTTGACTACCTGCGGTCACGCGGGCGGTCAGTCCTCGGGGCAGACTGCCTGCTGAAGTTCTCCTTGTAAGTACAGGGCAAGGCCGTGCCCATCACCCTGACCTGCACCCATATGTGTTTTTGGGCTGCTCTGCTAACCCCCTTCTCCTCCCCACCACACCCAGAGATGTCTGTGAAGCCATGGAGTACCTGGAAGCCAACAACTTTGTCCACCGGGACCTGGCGGCGAGGAACGTTCTGGTCTCAGAGGACAACATCGCCAAGGTCAGCGATTTCGGGCTGACCAAGGAAGCCTCCTCCACACAGGACACGGGGAAGCTGCCAGTCAAGTGGACAGCACCAGAAGCACTTAGAGAAAAGGTGGGTGAGCAGAGGGGGCCCTGGACTTGATGGATATGAAGCAGGCTGCAGGATCGGGGCACATTCCAAGCTGCCCCAAATTTTCCATGTGGTGATGGTGCTTCCCACTGTCTGACCCCACAACCAGCTGCCCTGAGGGGGAGGAAGAACCATTGTTCCCCTGAGCCTGCTCACGGGGCTTCTTTCCCCTTCCTCCAGAAATTCTCCACCAAGTCAGACGTGTGGAGCTTTGGGATCCTCCTCTGGGAAATCTACTCCTTCGGGCGAGTGCCTTATCCGAGAATTGTAAGTGAGGGACTACCCCAGTGCCCTCAGGGCTGGGTTTTGAGAGTGCTGAGGCTGAGCCCCTGTTTGGGGGGAGAACCCATAACCTCCCGTCCTGATTGCCACCGCTGTGCCCACAGCCCCTGAAGGATGTGGTGCCCCGTGTGGAGAAGGGCTATAAGATGGATGCTCCGGACGGTTGTCCAGCGGTCGTCTACGAGGTGATGAAGAAGTGCTGGACCCTGGACCCTGGCCACCGGCCCTCCTTCCACCAGCTCCGCGAACAGCTAGTGCATATCAAAGAGAAGGAGCTCTACCTGTGAGGGGGGGGCTCACCCACCCCAGCAGCTGGGGGAGACCCACGCTGGGGGTGGGAACAGGGGGTGGGCAGGCCCCCTGCCCAACCCCGGCACCAGGAGGGAGCCCCGGGGGTGTCCTCCCCACCCAAATCCCCCAGTTGCTTCCAAACTTCCAAATCTGTCAGTTTTTATTTTTATTTCCAGGTTTGGGGTGGGGTTTTGTTTTGTTTTGGGTTTTTTTTGTCTCCCAGGCTCTTTTTTTTTTATTATTTTTGTGGATTTTTTTTGTTGTTTTCTTAGTTTTGAGGGGCGCTTTGTTGGTTTTTTTGGGGTTTTTTTATTATTTCAAGCAGGCCCCAGCAGAGCGCTGGGCATTTTACTAAAGTACGAATCTTATTTTTTAATGTAATTAAAAGAAAAAATGAAAAAAAAAAAAGAGAGGAAGGTTGATAAAAGGAGAATAATAATAAATAAACCAATGAAATGGACACACAAAAAGGAAACCCCCAGCGACAGACATGATGGTTGGTGGGGAGATGCTGGACTCGCTGCCTGGTTGGGAGAGCGTGGCCACATCCCCACCAGATGCTTTTTTTTTTGGGTTGTTTTGCTTTAAACTCATTGCAACGTTTGCATGCTGTCTCCAGAGGCCTTTTTTTCCAGTCCTGTCCAGTGCTTTATTCTCATGTAATGCTACCGACTGTGAGATTAAGAACTGTAATAATAAAAAAAAACCATTCCATACAGACGTGGCACATCCTGCCTCACCACCCTTCTGTCGATGGCTCTGCTCCCTGGGGTCCTGGGATCCCTTGGCAGGGTAAAAAGTAGGGGTGGACCCACCCTGTCTCTGCCCGGGATCCCCACGTAGGTGGGATGAGTAGCTTGGCCATCACTTGGCTCAGTCCTGCTCATGAGAACTGGTGAGGTTGTGACAGTGATGGAACTGCCAAGTGATGCCAAAATTCCTCTTCAATCCAGGCTTTTCTTCCTGATGCTTGGAGCAGGTGGAGGAAAACCTGGGGATGCATTTGGGGGCTGATTCCTCGACCTCATGGACCTTGTTCCCTCATGTGCTTGTCTCAGTTGAGAGGCTAAAGCAATCTGTGCAGCAGGACCCCCATGTCCTGGACCCCCAACCCCACAGGAGTTGTCCCCGTGGAATCCCTGCTGTCTGTAGAGGGAGTTGGGTGGAGGGGATGTCTGACACGGCAGGTTTAGAATAGTTCCCTTCATGCACAGGGAATTATTCAGTGTTAAACAATGTTCAGAGCATCAGCTTTGCTGGCTGCCTGCTTGGCAAGCCACAGTCAGGAGCTCTCCATCTGGTTTGGACTGGGATTGAGACTGAGACTGTTCTTGAAGGGGAGTTAAAGGAAAAAATAGGGAGTGCTGGGGCACAGGGATGTGTAGGATGGAGAATGGAGCGTGTTTTGGAGAGATGTGCTCCTGACTCTTCCTCTGAGACCTCAGGGTGTCCAGATGTCTGGAGGGGACAGGACAGTGATATGATGGGCTTGATAGTGTTTCATTTCCCCTGGGCTAACCCCCCTCCTCTTGTCCACATCCCCCCCATTCCTCCCAGCACTCCGGCAGGCCCCAGCCAGATAAGCAGCTTTACTTTTTGGGCTTATGAAGATTAAAGTCATTTACAGGCAAAGCCTGCAAGAAACATGGCTTTGGGAGTGGTGAGAAATACCCAGAACTTTCACTTGATGGGAGACATCAGGAGGAGCTCTGGTCCTGTTCCCTGCCATGTTCCCTCTGGTCCCCTTGCCCTGGGTTACTCCTGTGGACAGATCCCTGCCAGCTATCAAAAAAAAAAAAAAAAGGGGGAAGGGGGGAAATCTAACCCAAACATCGTTTAGTCCTTTGATTTTCCTCCAAACAGCCATACACACAATTTTAGGTACTGTGCCTGGTCCCACAGGGTCTTTGGGAGGGTGTTTGGTCTCTCAGCACCCTCCAGGGTGTAGCTGGAGGATGCTAAAAAAGAACTGCTGGGAGAAATCCAGTTCTTCATAGCTAATCAGGGAGTTTAACTCTGCCAAGCCCTGCATGCCTCAGTTTCCCCACACAGAGTAAGTTGCTCCTGCCACTGGGCACTAAGTCTCCCTTGCTTTGGGCTGCTGCCTGGAGATGCACAGCCTGGATGCCAGTAGGTGATTTCTCCCCAGGAATTCTGGGGCTCTTCCCATCACCTGATAACCCCTCGGCAGGCTGTGCAGCAGCGTGGGCAGAGGGACCAGGCTGGGTGGCACCCTGGGGCTCTTGGGTACTGGCTAACATCATGTCCCCTTCCTGCTTCCCCTCCCATCAACAATGAGGTTGGCACTGGGCCCAGTTGTGTCAGCTCCCATCCTGCCTCAACCATTGTGAATCATCTGTGGCAGCAGCATGCAGAGAGTTACTCCCACTGCCAGTGCTGGGGTGTCCGTGTGACGGCACACACGGACCTTGTCCCTCCCTGCACCTTTGTGACACAGCCTGCAAGGAGGAAACACGGACACGGTGTTTAAAAGGCTCTGGAAAATCCAGCCTTTGGTTCTGGCAGCTCTCCTGCCTCTCCCCTCCACACGTCTGAGCAGGATCCCAGCTTGAGTTGGTCCTTGATATCCCAGACAGATGAGGACAGGGCTGGGAAGAGCTGGGATTTTGGTGTGTGGAACATGCAGGTGGTGAAAGGACCATCTCACAAGTCACACATACTTTGCTTTTTCATCCCTACCCATCACCTGTCTCCCTGGCATGGACTCACTGGGGTCACCATCCCTTACAGCACCAGCCCTGGCTCCCTCTGCTCCCAGCTCTTCTCCATCAGGGCTCTTTCCACGAGCTTTGTCTCTTCCCCGTGTCCCCACAACCTGCCTGCCTTCTTTACTCACAGAGCTGCAGCAAGCCTTCCTCTTCCTAAACAACCAAAAATCCCAATCTCCCTTCAAAGGACCCCAATTCCAGCTGCACCAGCCAATTCACATTTCCCAGGGTCCCAAAGCCTCCATCCCAAGAGGAGGGGGTGCAACGTGCTCCCCACAAGCAGCCCACTGCTTTATTTCCTCAGTGCTGCTTGGGGCCAATTACCAGCTCTAATTATGGTCCTTCTGCTCCATCCTTGGAACAGGGGTTTCCCAGCCCCTGGCATCCCTTGCCAGCATCTGTACACTGCTGGCATCTCCTCCCCCTCCACGATCCACTTTATCACAAGAACTATTTTTAGCATAATGTACAAAGCCATTCCCATCACCGTTCCGTGTCATTCACCTCTTCAGCTCCTCTCTCTATATCTGTCTTTTTGTTGGGTTTTTTTGTGTTTTGCTTTTTTCTTTTTTTTTTTTCTGAGCACTCCAGGAAATGAAGGCAAGGCTGAGAAAATCCCTCGTGGGAATACTGTGTGCCTGTGTGGCCGTGTGTGTTTCGGCTGGCGTGTGCCTTTGCTCCAGGCTTGCTCTCCACCACCGGCACGAAGCAGCACATGGTCTCCCCATGTGCCTGTTTACATGCTCTGTATGTCTGTCCGGGTGAATTTGTGTCACTGCTTGGTGCAGACACTGCCATGGGAGCACCCCTCCTTCATCCCAACCACCTCCCTCTTCTTTCTCACCCCCCACAGCATCCCTCCTCCTGGTAAGATCTGGCAACGACCCAGCTCTCTGCTGTGACCTTTTTCCCCTCTTCTGCTAAGGCACTCATGGCACCCCTAAACTCCCCATCCTGCAGGACAGGAGTGGTGTGTCCTATATAATAGGACCATTCCCACACCAAACCTCCCAAAATCCATCAGTGATGAGTCTAGACAAGCCCCATACTCACTGACATGGTGATGAGACATGGGGATTCTGGGGGAACTGGTGTGACATCCCGGCAGCATCCCCACTCCTGGCTTCCCTTCCTAGGGACCACGTGGGGGCTCCCAGAGGTCTGGCAGGCTCTGGCAGGTCACCCCAGGGTGAGGAGGAGGTGTGTGCACTGGGATTTTTCATCCTTTGGTGATGGCAACAGATTTTTGGAACTTAAAGGATTAATTCTATAGGAGTGGGAAGGTTTTCTGTGGGAACAGCCTCCCTAGGTCAGGAAAAGGCAGCTTTGGTTTTCTTCCCATACCAAGCTTGCTGCTGCACTGCTGTCCATCTTTCTTAGTCAAGGCAAAGTCCAGCTTTATGGAATTCTGTTCAAGTAGTATGAGAGGAAGCAATTTTATTTGGTAGTTTATGACACCCTTATCATAAATTGTCTTTATTTCCTCTGTCAGTGACATGGTAGCACTTTGATGCCAGTAAGGGATCTCACAGAAGGAATACCACAGCTACCCAAAGAGATGTTTTGCTCAAGACCTCGAACTCTTGGGAGATGATGGTTCGGAACCTTCTGTATAGACATCACCATACCTAACCCCTGTGCCCAGAGCAGTGAGGGGCACAACAGGGTACCCCTGTCCCCATCCTGCTGGAGCTCCCCCATCAGCAGGTGGGAAGACAGAACACAACTCTGCCCCCGCACCCGGGGTCAGGGCTGAGCGCAGTGGTCCCTGTGGTGGCAGTGCCTGTCCCTATCACCACAAGTGACAATCAGCTGCCAAGCACCAGCATAACTTCCCCCAGCAGCAGGCTGCCTGCTTTCTTTGGAAATGCCTTCTCATTTCCTCCCCATTACAGCTCCAGCACACACACACTCGTGGCTTTCCAGGATTCCTTCACCTACTTCAAAGGTTTCAACTTTTATATTTCTTGGCTTTCAGGCTCACAAGGATTAGATTCCTGCCTTTTGATGGCCTTATTGCCACTGCACGGCAATGCAAGGTCACAGAACTTTCCCCTTCTCTCTACACTCTATAGGATTGCTCCAGGAATCAGCCTTTTGGGGATCTCTGGAGCATCATATAAAACCCTGGTTGTGGTAATTGTGCCTTTGGAGCCAGTTATGTGGAAAGAAGAGTTGGAATGATCACACTCTCCATGGCAGAGGGAACTTCTTGCATCCAATTTAAATCAGGTGTCAATGCTGAGAGAGGATCCTCTTAACTTCCACCGGCTTGTCTGTGGCTGCGGTGGGGGGACGTATCATCTTCCTCCCGTCTAATCCATGGAGATGTGTGATATAGCATAAGCTAATATAATAGGTCATGCAAGGATTTACATCTCATTACCACAGGTTAGAGTCCTGGGAGGATGGATGACTCATCCTTTCTTGAATATATTTCAGGGAGAAGGAACAGTTCAGCTGCCCAAGGAAAAGCAAATAGGGAAATCGACTACCTTGAAGCATCCTTTGCCAGCTCACTCTGCTTGTCCCCTCAGCTCTACCTCCAAGTGGGACTTTCCTCACTGGGAAAAGCCAAAGAGATTGGAGAAGTGCAAAACCTCTTTGGAAGTCCTTTCCTTTGTCTTTTGCTCCATCCCTAGAAAACCTGGGCTGCAAGAGGCTGCAAAGGTCAACCTCATGGTCCCACTCTGTGGGGTACACCCATCTCCTGGTGAGTGAGTATCTCAAGGGACCAGACCCAAAGCACTGCCAGGAATGGCATGCTCTTTTTCACCTAGTTGCCTTGGCCAAGCATTTCTGCTCATCAGGAGCTGTTTGCTATTAATTCCTCAGACAGGGAGGCTCTGTGGGAGCTGACCCATCTAACCCAGCTGGAAAAAATTGGTCCTGACTTCCAGTCTCTTATTGTTAATGGATGCTCAGAGAGAAATTCAGAGTGAGCAACGCTTCCAGAAGTAGCCACTTCTAAAGTCTGCTCTGCACTCACCCAAGGCTCAGACCTGCTCAGCACTCAAGGACACAACCAGGGATACTTTTCTTCCTCTGTGTCTCTCTTCACACAGACTGACAGCCAGAACATGACCATCCTATTGGCAATGGGACATCTGTGAAATGCGTGGGGCTCCCAGTTTATTTTTAAACAGCAGCTCATTGTGGGTTAAAATTCATTTTCCATGGGTTTTCCATGGTAAAATGCTCAGGGGCACTGCAGATTGGTGTGAAAAGTGAAAGTCCTCACTTCAGACATTTGGGAGGACTCCTGAGCTGCCAGCTTAGGGCGACCAGCAGCCACAAGGGCACCTGCATGGTGGGATATGTTGTGAATGACACTGGATTTGTGTCAAACAGTGCCTCGGAGGGATCTATCCCGTCCCAGTGGCAATTTGCACATTTGGATGAACTCAAGGGAACTGCTGGCATCATTCAAAAGTCTCTGCTCTGCTGCCTTCACCAGCACCCTTTTGTCACCTCCAAAAAGTGTGTTCCAATCCCTAACAGCAACAGTCACTGCCAAACTGCTGACCAGATTATTATCCAAGAAAAATACAATATTTTTTAATCAATTTTCCACTTAAGAAATAATTTTACCTTGGATGGGGGGGATGGGAGGAGATGGGCTGATTCCCCCTCCCTCTGTCACTTTGGTTTATCATTTCACAGCTGTTCCATCATTTTAATCTGCAGAGATTGTCTTTAGATTTCGGAAATGAAATTATTTCCTGCAAGCTGGGATTGGAGTTTGGATTCATGCTCATTTTTCAAGAGTGGAGAAGAGAAAAAGGGAGAAATGTCTGTTAAAGCCAGACTGGCCATCTGGAAAGGGAAGCGTTGCTGATGCCATTAATTGCTCACTCCCCGAGGTCTGGAATACGGTTGCAGTCAAAGGGAAGAGCAGGAGTGAGAGCGGGGATGGAGAGACTGAGGGAATGATGCAACAAAATCAATGCCTGCTCCGTCCTCCTGATTTAGATGATGGATGCTCAGGCTGTGGGAACTGAGAGCAGCTTTAATATTAATTAAATGAATATCATAAAATCATGGAATCACAGAATGGTTTGGGTCAGAAGGGACCTTAAAGTTCATCTTGTTCCTGTTCGCTGCCATGGGCAGGGACACCTTCTGCTAGATGAGGTTGCTCCAAGTCCTGTCCAACCTGGCTTTGGACACTTGCAGGGATGGGAATACTTTCATGGATATCATTAATGGGAATAAAGTGAGGGAGCTTTTCGAGCCAGTCCTTAGATAAACGAACAAACCGTTGTGTTTGGTATATGATACATACATCTTGTCATGAGTGTCAAGCCCAGCTTTTCCTCCCGCCGGACCCGAAGGATGGGGAATAAAGTGAGAATAAAGCTTCTCGGTGGGATGAAGCAGCCGGGAATCAGGGAGAGGAGGGTGTCCGGAGGCTCCCCGCCCCTACCATGGCTCCATCCACCCCCAGTCCCCCGGAGCACTCTGAGAGCTACTTCTTNAGTGGGACTGGGCAGGAGGAGGTGGGAGGCAGTGGGACTGGGCAGAAGGCGGTGCCACCGCCGCCGTGCGGGGACACACACATCGGAGCTGTGCGAGCCCCGGTGCTGCAGCGCCCGCCGCTCCGCTCCCAGCCGGGACCGGCTCTGCCATGGGCGATAAGGCGGAGCGGCCCCGCTGAGCCCCGGACACCCCGGCAACATCCCGGGAACTCGGTACTCCGGCAGCTCCGCTGACCCCGGCATCCCCGGAGCTCGGGACTCCGCTGCTCAGGGAACTCACATCTCCAGCACCCCGGCTCCCCGGGAACTCCGCTCCTCCGACCACAGCTCCTCCGGCGCTGGCATCCCGGGAACTCGGTACTCCGCCGCTCCGGGAACTCCGCTGCGCTGACCCCGGCTCCCCAGGAATTCGGTACTCCGTCACCCCGGGAATTCATCTGCGCTGACCCCTGCTCCTCTGTAACCCCGTGCCCCAGCGCCCAGCGAACTCAGCTCCCCTGTCCCCGGTTCTTCCACCACCCGGTCCTCTCGCATCCCGGGAATTTAGTATTCCGCCACCCTGGGAACTCAACTCCGCCGCTCCCGGGGAACTCGCTACTCCGTCATCTCGGGAATTCATCTCCGCTGACCCCATCTCCTCCCCGTGCCACAGCTCCACGGGAACTCAGCTTTGCTGACCCCGGCTCCTTCACCGTACTTCTCCACGCCGGGAATTCGGCCGTGCTGATCCCGGATCCTCCATAACCCAGTACCCCATCTGCCTAGGGATTCACCTCCACTGACCCCGACCCCTTCATAACCTGGTACCCCAGCACCCCGAGGGCACTCAGTACTCAGGTCCCCAAGAACTCATCTCTGCTGATCCCAGCTCCTCCATAACCAGGTACGCCGGCTACCCAGGAGCTCGTATCCACAGCACTCCAGCTTCCCGCTAGCTCCCTACTCCCGGCACCCCAGCACCAACCGGACCTCCTCTCCCTGGCGCTCCAGCTCCCTCTTAGCCCCTTTCTTCGGCCTCACCAAAACTCCGCATCTTCCCCGTTCCTCGCCCCCTGGACCACCCCATTAACCCCGGTTCTCCCAGCTCCACAGTCGCGGTGCCCACCGGGTCCCCGGGCTCTCTGCCCCCCCGGAACCGAAGCCATGGCATTTATGGTGAAGAGTATGGTGGGGGGGCAGCTGAAGAACCTCACGGGAGGCCTCGGCGGAGAGGAGAAGAGTGAGGGCGAGAAGTCCCCGGCAGAGGCACAGGGCATGACCCGCGAGGAGTATGAGGAATATCAGCGGCAGCTGGTGGAGGAGAAGTGAGTGCGACCGGCACCGGGATGGGATGGACCCCCAGGGTCCTGCGGGAAGGGGGTGCTCCTGCTGCAGCCCCCCGTCCTGTACATGGGAGCTGGGGGGAGGCAGTGCTGGGGACAGCAGGACCGTGAGGGAGTTTAATGAGCCCCCTAATCCCTTAATCCGCTTCCTCGCCTGGGAGATGGGATTGTTTTCTCCCTTCAGACTGAGCCGGGGGAGGAAATTGTGGGGAATCGGGACTTTTCAGAGACAATGGGGGATAGTGAGGTTGGGGAGCTGCGCAAACCTGGGGATGAGGGCCATGGGCTGTTGGTAACAGCTTCGTGTGGTTCGCAGGATGGAGAGAGATGCCCAGTTTGCCCAGCGCAAGGCAGAGAGAGCCACGGTCAGGTCCCACTTTCGAGACAAGTACAGGCTCCCCAAGGTACGGCTGTGCTGGAAATGGTGGAGGGGCGGAAAGGGGGGGCACATGGAGAAGCAAAGCCCAAATGCAAAACATCTTTCTCCCCAAATTCTGGCCCCTTTTCATCACCCCTGAGCACCACAGACCACCAATCCCAGACAGCAGGACTCCCAGCCTTGCCTGATCCCCTTCTTTCTCACTTTTGCCCCCTAAATCCGGCTGGATGAAGGAAAGCCACATTCACCCGACTCCCTGGAGCTGGGAGTGGAGCCAGGGTTACACCTTCCTGGCTCGATTAGCCAGTTTCTCTCCCCAGATTATTTGGCAAATGTCTCCCACCTAAACTCTAATTTTGGAATTTCTACCCAATTAACAATTCACTAAAATCAACTTAATCAAGGGATAATTCAGCTATTCTTAGACTTGCTACAAGCTCTTCTCCCTCCAAACCCACCCTTTATTTGAGAAGAGTCTCTCAGTGGTGAATACTCCAAATTGGAGCCAGGCTAATATTAGTTCCAAAGGGTCCACTAAGCCAAGTGAGATTGTTCTGATTGTTTGGCATTGTTCAGACAGCCTGGATTCACACCCCCTGCATCCCACCCCCCTTTTATCACCAGGAAATAAACAGATAATTTCTTTTTCCTCCTACCAAAAACCAGAAAAAGCAGAGAAAGAAGAGATGGAGATCTTTTATTCTCCAGGGGAAATGGGGATTTGTTTGGAGCTGGCCCCACAGTCCTTTCTCTGCTTTCCTGTGCTTGAAATGTCCCTTCTCATCCTTTGACAAGTTTCTTCTGCTTATTACTGATCCTGCTTGGCAGCTGGGCTGCCTCATCCAGTCTCCCCATGGCTCCTGGCAAAGAGCTGATCCTGATCGCCTGTGGGAGCAGTTGTTAAGCATACGTGTAGCTTAATTAGGTGGCTAAACCCCCCACAATGCATGCTGAAAACCAGTTTATACTGGTGTTGTGCATGAGCTTTCATCTCAGCTCTTGCTGTGAGCACCCAGGCTCTGCTCAGCTATGTCCCCTCTGAATCAAGATCAGGGACCTTCCCTCCTGGACCTTAAAACGGGAAGACAGCCCAAAGCCCATGCTGTGAGGCTTACACGTGTTTCCAGAAGCCCCCTTACCACTGTGACATCCCCTCTCTTGACATTCTACCGGCCCATTCCAGAACGAAACAGATGACAACCAGATCCAGCTGGTGGGAGGTGACGTGGAGCTGCCCAAGGAGCTGGCCAAGATGATCGAGCAGGACAACGAGGAGGAGGAAGAGAAGAACTCAGTTATCGGTCAGCTCAGCAACATCCAGAACCTGGACCTTGATTCCCTGAAGGATAAAGCTTCAGCCACACTAGAGGACCTGAAGCAGTCGGCAGAGAAATGCGCTGTGATGTGAGGGGGCTGAGCCCCCCTCGCCGCCGGCGTCACGGCTGGGGAGCAGGGAGGGGGTGCAGCAAAGGGGCTGGCGGGGGCTGTTGCCTGTGGCGGGGACCCCACCAATGTTGTCACCCTTGCCGTGTGTCACTCGGGTCCTCCTGAGCCGTGTGCCCCCTTGAGTCCCTGACCCAGATGTTCCCGATGTGTGGTTTTTGTTTTGTTCTCCAGTCAGTCTGAGGTTAGAGCCAAGAGCCAGCATGTCCCCCTGTACCCAAATGCCTCCTCCTGTGCCCACGGCAGTGGGCGTCCGTAGCCAGAGCTGGGGCAGTGGCAAGGAAGGAAAATGACCTTGGAGTGTTATTGACCTGTATCAACCTGGGGAGGATGCTGCGTGGTGGCCATGTGCCGTGTTTCTGCCTCCACATTTCCACCCAGCCTCCTAGAAATGACTGGAAGGCTCCAACTTGCTTTGCAAGGATGAGGCATGGAGTGGAACACCCTCCTTCCCTGCATCCCATAGCCATCACATGAGAAATGACATCCCATCCATGTAAGGAACACCAACTTCTCTGCCCTTGAGGGCCCCTCTAAAGGAGCCAGCCGAGAAGGACCTGCGCTACAACACCCTGTATGATCCCGTTTATCCCCGTGGAAAGGAAGGTGTTGAGGACCAGAGGCCTGAAGCCTCAATTAACACCAGAGAGGAATAAAACTCCCTGGTGCTCAGCTGAGCTCGCACTAGCCCTTCCCTAGAGCGGTGGTGTATACTGTCCCTCCCCTGGGGTGGGATCTGCTTCTGTCCTTGTTCCTTCCAGGAGAAGAACAAAGTGATAAGGGAATATTTCCTCATCCACCCCCTCCATCGTGCTTGTAGCTGTGTGCTGTGGTCAGTTGAGTGTCCCTCCACCTCCTGTGCTGTCCCCATGCCATGGTACTGTTATACCCGGTGGAATAAATACCAGGAGATGTCTATGCACTTATTTTTCTCCTCAAGCTCTGTTTTCCTGATCAAGGTTTTGGGGTGCCCCTTTACAGGGCAGGGATGGGAGCTTGAGGGAGAATTCCCTGGCAGCAGCATCCCAAAGAAAACATCGATTCTGGTTGTGGTGACTTTTGGGACCAAAGGGATGCTACAAGCAGCTCATTGTCAGCAATCAGGCTTAAAAGCAAACAAAATTCCTATTTTTTTTCCACAGGCTTTTGGCTACTTTAGTATAAAACCTTCAGAACACTCAGTTTTGGACACTGCAGGGATGTCCACATCACTGCTCTGAGCAAGGACACGTCTCTGCAGGGATGAACCCATGATAAGTACAGGTGTGACTCCCAGCCAAAGCAGCTCCAGCCAGATGGCATCCCGGCAGGCAGTGGGCTCCTGCGGTGAGGCTTCCTAGAAAAACTTGGCATGGACTAGAAATTTATCACTCCAAATCCCAAGGGAGCTGAGTAACTGCACTTTGGTTTTGTGGGGGAGGTGGGTCACCCAGGAAAACACAGGAGAGGGTGCTGGGAAGCTGATAGTGCTGTTATTATAATCATCATCAATGGTAATGATGATGGGTGCTGGATCAGGCCATGACTGGGGTTGCTGGGCCAAGAGATTCCTTTCTGCCCCCAGCTCCCTGTTAATACCATGCCAGGGCCAGGTAATTCTGGGAAACTCATGATGTCTGTCTCTGAGAGGACAGGCAGAGGCAGCTCAGGTGTGATGCTCTGCCCGTGAAGACAAACATCCTCATGACACTCCAGCCCCAGGACCAGAAGACCTGCCAGCAGTTCTGGGGACATCTGCCCCCAGGGTTCCCAAATCCAGCCCCACACAGCTCTGGGAGCTGGGGAGAAATGAGAGGGAAGATTGGCAGGAGCAGCTTTAGCTCTGAAAGGAGATCATACCTGATGAGGATCAGTCCAAGCTGATTTAATCCCCCACCAGGAAAGGGATAGCAGAAAGTAGGCACGGACTGAGCTGAGCCCTTGGCATTTAAATCCCAGGCTGATGGTGAGGCATGATCAATAAACATCCAACGGGAGAGCAGGATCCCGACTGGAGCAGGAAGTGGTGGGGCCAGGGGATGCAGTCTTCCAGTTCATCCCACTCAAAACCAGGCAGGATCCTCTTTTCCACCTTTTCCTCTGCCCCCCTTCCCCTCTCCCTCATTCCTGACCCTTCAGCTCTGCTCCATACTCTCCCCTGGCCCACGTGCTGCCACGCAAAGGCCGCGTGAAGCTCAACGGGTTTATTTTAGGAGGCACCATGACCCCCAGGCATGTGAAAAGCAAAGCAGCACACACTCCCCCCTCCTGCCTGGCTCTGTGAGACGTGTTAAGCTTCAGCAAAGCATTCCCTGCAAAGTCTTCAAAGCATCAGGAGCTCTGAGGATGCTCCAAGCTTGCATCCCTACTCCCATCACTGGATTGCTGCCTGTACCAGGGAGGAGAGGTTGGGACAAAGGGAGAAGAGATTGGGCTGGGGGGAGCAGGGGCAGCCAGCTCCCCTCCTGCCTTTGCCTTGCCCATCAAGAGATGCATCCCAGTCCCCCGTGTCCCTCACTGCTGGATCCCTGAGCATCCCTGTAGCCAAACATCCTGGCTGCCTCCATGCCATACAACTGCTCCAGGCATCAACACACAGGCTAAAAAACTTAAAGCAAAGAGGGTGGATTAAAGCAGAAAATGTATTTTTCCCTTCTACACTCCCTATATAATTCCCTCACCTATGAGGCCAGGGTTGAGATGGATTTGTCCAACCCTTACTGGCTGCTGTAGTATGCCAGCTGCAGGGAATCCTGTTGATAAAATATAACAAACTTTATTGACAAAACTGCCCTCCTGCACCAGTCTGTTCCTTACCTGGCCACAGAATCTTCCTCCTTCCTACTCAGGAGTTTAGGACGAGCAAGTGGTTTCCCTGATGGATTAAGCATCAAGTGAGCAGTTGTTAAAGTGTGGGAACAATTGAGCCACCATGGAAGGCTGGAGGATCTCCCTTCTTTTTGCAGGCAATTAAACCTCCCTGTGAGCTGCAGGAAGGGATGGCCCCATCCATGCAACTGCTGATGGTCCAGCTGTTGGCATTAATCCAGATTAAAGAGCTCTGGAAACACCGGGGATTGGTTCCACACACTGACCCAGCTCTCCCCAACCCACTGAGTGCCTGAACTCACACCAACCCACAGGCTGGCACCACGAGTACAACAACCCATCTGCCACCCCTGTGTCCTTCTCTGGGTGACAATCTGGCCACCGGAGCCACCCCATGAGGGTTGGAAGAGCCCTTTTGGAGAGCTGGATGACGGCATGGATGGGACCAGAGCATGGCAGCGCTCACCCCATCCTGTGCATCTGCAGCCACGCTGGGTGACAGAGGCCACCCCGCCACGCTGGGCACTGCGTGCTTCGTGCCACTTCCCCTCCAGCCCGGGCCGTGACATTTGGGCAGCGCTCTGCTGAAAAGCCCTGATGCAGAAGAGACTCACATCCACCCCGACACAAAGCGAGGGCACCCCAAGCTCCGGCGCCCCTGGGGGAGCATCCGAAGTCTTGTCCTGCTTCCAAAGGCTCCGGAATCAGCGGCGCGTAAAGGCAGATGTGATTATCCGCGCCGGCTGCCGCAGCCAGCCGGTGCAGCCATCCCCAGCGGCTCCCTGCTCGCCCCAGGCCGGGGAAGGACACGGCGCTGGAAAGCTCTTTAAAGCCTTGGGATATAATCGCTGCTTGGAATAATAAAAAGATATAAAAATGCCTTGTCGCATCTGCCCCAGAAGCTCCTCACCAGCTTGGGAATGCAGCAGCCAGCACAGTGGGAGGATGTGGGGGGAAGGCTGTCTCAGGAAGAGCCTGAGTGGGGTCATGGCTCAGAATATCCCCAGGGCCCCCCAAAAATTCCACCACCCTGGCCCATCCAGCCCCTCTGCCTTCCCTCCCAGCCCAGTCCTTCTTCACCGACCACAAAAATCTATTGGAGAAAACAGGATTTTATGTAATGGCTCATGTTGTTCTGCTTCGTGTTTTCCACACGCACAAAAAATAAAAAGATGGGAAGTGAAAACAAGGTCAAACCTTGCTTTGGCTGCCTCGTGTCCCCAGGGATCACAGGGAAGGAGGGCACTGCTAGAGCAGAGGAGGGGATATCCTGGCTCGGCTCCTGGGGGACAGGGATGAGGATCCCCAGCCCTCCTCAATGGTTCCAGGATCCCATGCTGGCTCTGGGTCCTGGGGACCTCTCGTAGAGCTCAAACCACAAACCTGAGAGTGGTGGAGGCGGAGGAACCAAAACTAGCATTTATTAAAGACAATAAATTACATTCCCTCGTGATACAGTAGATTTTAGAGACAAGTCCCTTGTTTTGTAGGACAGGTTGACCTCTGCACCCCTGACAAGTGACTCTTAGAAATATGATTTGGATCTTGGGGCTGTCAGAGCCCTGAGTGGAGCAGAGCAGGCAGGATGCTGAGGATATCTGTCCCTGAAGATGACTGATTCCTGACTCAATCAGTCCTTGCTGAACACTGCTCACAAGCACAACACTGATGATGCAGTTAGTACCTGCCAGACTCTAGGTTTAGAAAAGAAAAGCCTCATTCCCAATGCTCCAGCAGAGAGAGGAAGGTTTGGCTGGGCTGGGACAGTGCAATGGGGTGCTGGAGGCTGCATGAGCCACAGTGGATGCAGAGGTAGATGCCGGGTGAGGAAGGCACAGCAGAGCATTCTTGACTACCCTGAGCTCCCGGCTGGGATCGGTGGACCTGGGCTGTGCAGACGCTCCCCTAGAATTTGGGAGGTGGAAGAAACACCCAGCAAAAAAAGCAAGGTGGATATTCTGCTGGAGCCTGGTGCCAGGATAAAAATACTCATCCCGTGGAAGCCAGCGGAGGGAATTAGAGTGGAATAACCCGCCCGCCGTGGAAGGGAAGGCTGCAGCAGCAGACGGTCGAGGCAGGGCTAGGAGGGAAATGAGCTGACGCCAGTACCTGGGAGAGGAGGCAGATGGCCCTTGGACTCCCTGGCGATGGGAGCCTGAGGGGGACTCCCGAGGTGTTACCCTGATGTGGTAGGGATGGAAGCCTCGTCTTTCCAACAGCTTCGCTGCACAGGGATGAGAGCAGCATCCCCTCTGGCTGGCTCCTGGGAATCACTGCAAGGTACAGGCTGTACCAAGGGACAGAGAGGTCTCACCTGGCTGCACACACCACTGCCACCCAGACTTGGGTGACCTCATGCTCAGGGAGATGTGGGTGTACAAGGCGAGATCCACCCACAGGCAGGGACGTCCCCATGGCTGTGGCAGCTGGAGGGATATTCCCCACCAAGTCCCCTCTGAAGAGGGGGACTCACCGCTCTGGATGGGCTCTGTCAGTGCCTCCTTGCCTCTGGACTGTGCCTCCCGCATCTGCCAAGGGAGAGGAGAGTTTTCTAGACTGTGTCCTTGCTCAGTTCCAGATCCACACCAATCAACCATACCTTGATCTGATCCTTCAGGTACTCAGCTCGGGCCATCAGTGTCTGGATCTGGCACAAAGAGAGATGACCCAGTCTCTTTGGAGTCAGGTCAAAGGGACAGGTGAGTGTCCCATAGCTGGAACTCACCTCTGCGTGGAGCAGTTCCCGTCGCCGCCCTGCTGGTTCCGCTGCAGAGGGAAAGGGGATGTGCCATGGGATGAGGAATGGGAGCAGGATGCATCCCTGCCCTCCAGCCCCCACCACAGACCCAACTCACCGGCCAGGAGGAGCAGCAGCTCCCCCAGACTCTGCTGGTACAGCGCCAGGGTGTCACCATCATCCCTGCCTTCCTCCTCCTGCAAAAGATCCCAGGGGATGGCTCCAACTGGGGAAATCCATCGACTTGCTCCCCACCAGGTTTGCTCCTTCCTCTTCCACTCAAAGGAAGAAGGGACTCCCCAAATCCAGGTCTCACCTTGGCAACAGCAGCTGAAGCCATTTCCAGAGCTGCGCAGAGCCGAGGTTTGTCCTTGGCCATCTCTGCAAAGAGACATGGCAATGGGGGTTGCCCAAAACCTTCACTATTCAGCCCAAAACTCCACCAGTGCCCCCTGCCCACTTCAACACTGGGGGATCCCCAAAACTCCGCTACCTTTAAGGAGCTCTCTGGCTGGGTTCCCTTTCTCCAGTAGGTTCTTGTTCCTGGAGGTGACCAAAGCCTTCAGTTCCTCTGCTCGGGAGATATACTGCCCCACCTGCACACACTTAGGGGGTGAGGGGATGTCATGGGGAACAGAGATGGGGGTGTGGCCCCCCACCTTCCCAGGGGGTTTTGGCCCACCTTGGCCCGGATGGCTTCTTTCCTCCGTGCATCACTTTCATCTGAGGTGCGGGGAGCAACCGAACACGGGGGTGAGTGGGCTGAAAAATGGCCTGTCCCAGGGTACTTCCCCCCAAAATATGCCCAGGGCACACACAAGCCCCCCGGGGGGACTCACAGTACAGCGCTGGCACAAAATACTCCAGGGCTTTGCAGTAGAGGGAGAGGGCGGCGTTGGTGTCTCCCTCCTGATCCTTCCTCACTGCCTCTACCACCAGGTCAGTCTGGAACACATGAGGTGGGGCTCAGGGCTCAGTCCCCCCACATTCCCAGGGTGCAGTGCCCCAGTTCCCTGCTCACCGCCTTGCCAAGGCTCTCAGGACCAGGGACGTGCTCCATGTCCACAAAGGGGTGGGCAAAGAAGCGCTCGAAGGAAATGCGCTTCAGAGGGTCCCTCTCCAAGAGTTGTCCCAGGAGATCCCGGCACTCTGGGGAGAGCTGGGGTCGGCTGGGAATCTGGGGAGGGAAGAAGCTGAGACCACTGTGACAACCCAACCCCTCCTATCCCAACCCCTCCCGTCCCATCCCACATTACCACCACAGCCTGGTCGCTGCGGATCTTCTCCTCCAGCTCGGTGAAGGAGCGGGAAGCAAAGGGCGGCTTCCCAAAAAGTGCTTCTGCAGGAGAAGGAGAATTGGGAGGAGAGGGAGAGGGGGAAACTCCTTCTGAGTGGACCCCCGGGGGGATAAAAGCCAAAGCCCACCGTAAAGGATGACGCCCACCGACCACAGGTCCACGTGGGCATCGTACTGCTGGCGACACACCATCTCAGGGGCCATGTAGAGGGGGGAGCCCCGCAGGACGTGTTTCTCATCCTGTGGTGACATGTACTGTGCAAAGCCGAAATCTGGAAGGGAAAGAGCTCATGGAGGGACAAGGAGAAGGAATTCTCCCCCACCAGACCCTCCCAGGGAGCTGCCCTGACCTGCAAGCTTCAGCTGGGGGTTCTCCAGGGAGCTCAGGAGGATGTTCTGCGGCTTGAGGTCCAGGTGGGAAATGTTGCGGTCATGGAGGAACTTCAGGGCACAGGCTGGATGGATTGATGGGCACATGGCAGTGCACCCCTGCCCCACAAAACCCCTGGGGAGAGTCCCTGACAGAGCCAGTGTGGAAACCAAGCAGGCGTCCTTACCAAGCTGCTGCAGGAAGATGCGTGCCACCTTCTCAGGGAGGATCCTGCGCATCCGGATGAAGCGAGAGAGGTCACCCCCAGCACAGAACTCCATGATCAGATAGATGTGGTCACTGTCCCACTGCAAGACAGTAAGACCCCCACATGCCACCCCAGCCAGTCCCACCCACACAGGTTCATCTGGACCAGTTTGCCCAGTCGCTGGCACCAAGCCACCCTGATACACCCTTGGGAAGCCACGATGGACACAAGCCAGAGCAGTTCTGGCTCAGAGTGCCCCCCGGGAAGCCCCCAGCCCACCTGGAAGTCCTTGAGCTCCACGATGTGCGGGTGGCGGATGGTCTTGAGGATCTCGATCTCCGTCAGCAGGTTCTCCACGGACGCCCGGTTCAGAGTCCTCTTGCTCACACACTTGACGGCCACCACTTCACGCGTGTCCCTCTGCCAAGGAGGAGGGGTAACCCTGGAGCCCCCCACCCAAAGAGCCGTCCCGGCATGCCCCCCAGCCCCCGGGATGGGGAGGGGAGGAACCCTCGCAGGAGGGGTGGCAGGTCCCAGGCTGGGGGCTGCAGGTCCCATGCGAGTGCTACAGGGCTGGTACCCCATGCGGAGGGCAGGAAACAGGGGTGTCCCACGGGAATGTGGGAACAGCCCGGGAGGCAGGAGGGGGACTCCGGCGGCGGACCAGGCCCTACCTTCCTGTAGGCCTTATAGACGGTGGCGTATTTGCCGGAGCCGAGCCGCTCGGTGAGGATGAACTCGTCCAGGCGCGGCGGAGCGCAGCCGGCCCCGGCCATGGTCCGCTCGGAACGCCGAGCCCCGCACACGGGCAGCGGGGACCTCTTCCTCCTTCCCGGGGTGCCCCTGCCCTGGGCACGCCTCCCAACACGCCCCCACCATCCCCAGCCCTGCCCCTGCCCTGGGCACGCCTCCCAACACATCCCCACCGTCCCCAGCCCTGGGCACGCCTCCCAACACATCCCCACCGTCCCCAGCCCTGGGCACGCCTCCCAACACATCCCCACCATCCCCAGCCATGCCCTGGGCACGCCCCCGGCTCTGCTTCACACCGCGCTACCCCCTCCGCAGGCAGGAGGGGCGTCGTGTTTGGACCACATATACATTTTATTATTAATAATTTTTTTTAACATTAAAAGATCAGACACGGGAGAAAAAAAAAAAAAAAAACCAAACAAAAACAATATACAGGAGGAAAGAGTGTTAAAATGCTGATTTCTGGGTCCCAGTCCCCTCCAGCCCTGCACCAGCAGAGGTTTGGGGTCTAACAGAACCCGCATCCTGGGAAACGGGCACCAAAAACGCTCTGCTCGATACCCAGAACATAGGGCTGAAGCAGGGAAGCACGGGGGATCAGCCCCCATTGACCACGGTGTCTCACCTGTGTCCCAAAGGACATCCCATCTTGGGATGCAGCTGAACACGTGGAACGAGTTCCTTCCCAGCTGGGAAAAAATTAAACTTGGGAGGAAGAAAGCAGGGAGGAGTCTTCCCCAGAGAAAGATTCATTCAAGGTTAGCTGGAGAAGGATGTTGCAGGCACCATTTGGTGGCTGAACCAGTGTCTTCAGTGCTCCTGCTGCTCCAAACTTAGAGCTGGGAGCCAAACCAAAATCCCTTTTTCTCCTCCCTCCCCTGGTTTCAAGTCACAGAGAAGACTTAGCCCCCACTGATCCCTTCTCCCCATCTCTGTGTCCAGAGCTGTCATCTGCAGAATCCTTGTGGAAGCAATGGATCTGCCACAAGGGGACAAGGAGAAACACATCACCTCGCACTTCCTGCTGTTCCCAGATTTTCCTTCATGCCTTGTTATCCTGACTCTCAGGAAGCCAAGCAGTTACAAGGTCAAAATACACCATTGTGTGAGTGTAATAAACCCAAAGTACAGTTTCTGTTCTTAAAATTAATGACAAACTACATGCACATTACAAAACCCCCCCAAACATCAGATAATCAAACTTTTCATAGCAAAGGCCAAGAGAAGAGAGAAAGAACAAAAATTTTCTTCCCCTCATCTTCCTGCTACAGAGCGAGAGACGAAGAGACAAACACCTGGTAGGTCCTGGATAGAGAAATGTATTTGTCTCAGAGAATGTCTTCCTGTTCTCCCCACACCCTAAAATAAGACTGAGAAAACTAAATCATCAAAACCATAGCTCAGCTGAAGCTAAAAGACCTTTTCTCATAAGGAGTCAGCATCACAGAGCTCACATGGTACCCCCAAAAAGTGCATTTTTAGGGAAAATAAATGAAGGTTGGAGTGACAAGGGTAGAGAAAGCAAGATCAAGGCAGCCCAGGAAGGGCTAGTTTTGCTGGGAAGGACTAGTTTCCCCGGAAAGCATTCTGTGCAGCTGAGGAGGCTGCCCCAGCCGCTGCGTTCTGGAAGCTCCTGTTGGTGAGGATGCCTTGGGAAAACTCTTCTTGGGCCCTCTGAAAACTGGCTCCTGTGCGCCGATACAGGGAATGCACCTAGGAACAAAAGGAGAGGGAAAAGATGAACAAAATCAGCATGTAGCTGTGGAATTGCTGCACATGCCTTGCTATTCCTTGGCTCTGCCACTAACCGGCTCCCTTGACAGCCAGTGGCTCTATTGCTCCCAGCAGGGGACGCTGCAGATTTCAGGAGACCCTAATTTGCCGTAAAATATGGAGTTCTCAGCAAAATTGCTTGTTTCAGACCCACAACTCTGCTCCTCACACTGTGATGGCACAGACTTAACCCAGCATTTACTTGAGGGCAGGACCTTAAGGTTCCGACAAGCATTGGGTATTTCCTTCAAGACAAATGCAGGAGAAAAGAAGCAACAACGAAAACAAGATCAGTCCAGACTGTCCATGACTTCTTCAAAGCTCCATTTCTGCTGTTCCTGCAGAAATCCACCTCTGGTGTGGTCAGGCAGAAGGAGGGTTGTGTTTAGAAGCCAGCAGGAAAGCTCTCACTGAGATCTCACCAGGATTTGAAAAGCCCCACAACAGTGAGTAGTGATTATAAAGTCCTGGATACTGAACAGAGCCATGGTCACCTATGCTCAGCCAGGTCCAGGCAGGACAAGGGAACAGGTTTACACTGGATATTAGGAAGAAATTCTTTCCTGTGAGGGTGGTGAAGCACCAGCACAGGTTTGTCCAGAAAAGCTGGACAACCCTGAAAATTTTCAAGGCTAGGTTGGATGGGGCTTGGAGCAACCTGGTCTAGAGGAAGGTGTCCCTGTCCACAGCAAGGAGTGAAAATGAGGTATCTTTAAGGTTCCTTCCAACCCAAACCATCCAATGATTCTGTGATTCTAAAGGAAGGTTACTTCCCCACCCCAAGTGTTCAAGAAATTTGGCATCCACGCAGGAAGCACATGCAAAAATACTTTTGTTAAAATCTCTTGACTTGCCAGCGCCTTGATTCCATCTTCATTCCCAGCCAGGTGAAAGAGGCAGAAAACCCAGGATACCCTGGGAGCAGCCTGACCTCTTTGCCTCACCTCCAAGCCACTCACCTGCTTCAGGAGGAAGAGGGAGAGAATGGCACACAGCGTGAAGAAGGCTGCCACCACCATCATGATAACCGCCACAGCCAGGTTCCCGTGCACCTCCGACAGCGCTGCAATCCACCCACTGCAAGGGAGACGAGAGCGGGGTGAGCACGGACAGCGAGTCACCACAGGATGAGGAGGAACAGGCACCCACAGTTGCACAAGAGCTTTAGGGGAAGGTTAGAGGGAAGTTCAAAACCAAACTGGGAAAACAGGAACCCAGAGCTCATCCAGGCCCTCATTTTAGGGGGGACTTTATAATGTTATTTTGATAAGGAATGTGTTTGTCCCACCCACGGTCCAGTCCTGGGCCACCTCCCTTAAGCAGGAAAATCAGTTCCCTTGGCACCATCAGTGACTCCCAAAAACACCTTCTCAAAATTCAGCCAAGTGGAGTAAAGATAGGTTGGAACAGCTAAACTGGGAGAGACCAGTTAGCGGGTCTGGAGCATAGATTTATGTGTCACCCTGCCAAGGATGCAAGCATTGAGAAGGGAAGAAGGAGAAATGAAAGGGTAAAGTCGGTGAGGTCCTGGCACAGACTATCCAGAGAAGCTGTGGCTGCCCCATCCCTGGAAGTGTCCAAGGCCAGGCTGGACGGAGCTTGGAGCAACCTGGTCTAATGGAAGGTGCCCCTGCCCATGGCAAGGGGTTGGACAAGATGGGCTTTAAGGCTCCTTCCAACCCAAATCAGTCTGTGATTCCATGATTCCAAGTTAGAGCTACAGAAAGGAGGAAATTGGGAGTTGTTGAAGGGAAGTGGCAAAGAGAATGCTGGAAGTTACCAGCACTTGGCTGTGGCTGAAAATACTAAGACATCTCACTTGAAACACTCTTTTGGGTGCTGAAGAAAGGTATTTTTTCAACTGCTAAACCAAGCACATGGTGAGCCACTGGGAGAGGGAGAACCAAGTGAGCCAAAACAACCCATCCCATGTGCTGCACAGCTTCTCACTTGTCACAGGAAGCAGAGGGGCACACCAGGCACTGCAGCCAAAAATACATGAGCTGTCTGGCAGGAAGAAACAGAGCAGAAAGCCCCAGGCAGGCTCTCCTAACCAGACTGAACCCAGAGTGCCCCTTCCCTACACGCCATGACTCAGGCAGCAGGGAGGAAGGCCATTTCCGCCCAAGAGCCCTTCTGCAGGCAGCGGACAAAAATAGACAGCAGCTTCACTGCTCACCTGAAGGCCTCCCCTCAGGAGAACAACCACGAGCTGTTAACCTTTTCCCTGTTCTCCATGACTCCTGAATGTGATCTGTGGCCGAGACAGCAAGGCAAAAAGAAAGGTTGTGCTTTCCCTGCAGGGCACAGCTGCTGACACGAGGATGCCGCACCCACTCCAGAAGTCCAGGCTCATCCTTCTGTACAATGTTACTGAGAAAAGGATGAGGATAAAACTCTGCTAATTTTTTTTGCAGCACACTCCACTGACACCATACTCCAGAGAAATTCAGAAAGAGTTTGGGGACAGGCTGGTAGGAGCATTATCAAGCTAAGCCACACCCAGATTCCAGGTCAGAGATCCCTCAGCTCCACAGTACCTCTTATCAGGGAAGGCTCCAGTTTAACACAAGGCAGACATGGTCAACATTAGAGACTCATTAAGGAAGAGCAAATCTGATCTGTATTTAGTGAAGGAGAAGGCAGCAGGAGTGTGGCAGAGTTATCACAGAATCCTGGAATGGTTTGTCTTAGAAGGGACCATAAACCCCAGGACATTCCATCTGCTCTACCACAGGCAGGAACACCTTCAACTAGCCCAGGTTGCTCCAAGCCCCACTCAACCTGGCCTCCAACACTTGTAGGGATGAGGCAGTTGGACAGGATGGGCAGCTTTTCTGGACAACCCATGCCAGAACCTCCCCACTCTCACTGGGAAGAATTTCTTCCCAGTGTCTGATTATTCACACACCCCCAATCAGCGCTGACTGTGGCCACAGCAAAAGAATAAGCCTTTCCCGTGACTAGGATAGGATGAGCAGAGGAGGGAGACAGCCCAGCTGGGACCTGTCAAAGCTGTGCAAGGCCTGAGAAAGGGAAACCATGGGAGAAAGAGGCTCCAAAGCTCCTGACAGTCACATCCCTGGTGAGAAAAGGCATCTGCTTAAGGCTGTGACACGGCAGTCAGTGAAACCAAGCTTACCTGTCTCCCCAGCCAGGAATGCCAACAGCCTGGATGATGTAGATTGCTATTTGGCAGAAGAAGACAAAAAAGAAGACGAAGAAGCTGAAGGAGCTGTCAGACCTGTGGGAGAGATGGCAGGAGGAGTGAAACCCATGATCCCTGCACAGACTCCCTGCTCTAAGAGGAAGGGAACAATTTCAGTAAATTCCTTTCTCGAGAAAAGAGCTGCTATGGGGAGGTGATTTGGGGAGGAATTTGGATACCCATACAACTTAATGTGTCCACTGCAAATCCAATGTTCTGCCCACCACAAGATAAGGTGAAGGTAACTCCATTAATAGGCACAGTGTACTCAACATTAATGTACTCAACAGTGTCTCAGAAATGAATAAAATTAATAAAAAAATGAATTCAAAACCTCCAATGACTGGCTAGGCTTGGACTGCAATATGAAAAAGGATCACCATAATTAAGTTCTACCAGATAGCTCTAACATGATTAGGAACATAGTGGATTTGATTTATCTAATGATGCAAAGAGCTGGAAAAATCCCGCAGGCAATACGCAACGGGAACAGATAAACCCAAAGCTTCTCCCACTAAAAGACACATCCCCTTCACAGAAAAAAAACAAAACAGTACTTGCCTGAAAGCCTTGTAAATCGGTCTGTACCAACAGAGAAAGGCACAAGGGGTGAATAAAATTAACCAAAGAATCGAGAGACCAAAGTCTACTCCTCTGTTGTTATCAACTGTGAACCACGCCAGACAAGCGAGCAGGTTTAGGAGCAGGGTAATGGAATGCACTGTTTGGGGTGGAAGAGAGAGAAGAAAACATCACTAAGCTCTTGGAAAATCCAAAGCATCCCTAATCTGTCACTGAACACACTGAGCACTCCAGAAATTAAGGAGACTTTGTGCCATCTAATTCCACTGCCTCTCTTGCAAGGAAAACACAGCTTAACCTAAGAAGCTCATCTGATCCTGCTGTTTACAGTCAAATCTCAATAGTTGTTCAAGTCTGCATTAAACAATAAAAATTCTGTCATGAATGAGCTGTTCCCAAAGCATAAACTTGGAGTTCTTCCTATTTGCCCTCATAAAAGGGAAGTCATAAAACATGACTTTACCTTGCAGACAACATTGACAGAATTTACTGTGTGACAAAGCTCAGCCTTTGATACACACCTTCTTAGAAAGACATTTTTTATTGCAGTTCAAGCTATTACTTACACATCCACAGGTAATATAGCATCTTGCATATCCGCTGGTAGTCAGCTGGGATGTCTGCAGAAAAATCCTGATAAAAACACGGCTTGATGGGACACTTCTTGGGAAGAGGTGGCCAGTTGTTCTGCCTCGCTGTGGAAGAAAGAAAGGAGGAGCTCTTCACTTGCTCTTCTCTCCTTGAAAGACTAATTCACACACCATAATTTTCAAGTAGCCATTCAGATATTGTTTATTTCATACACTAAAACTTTGGAAGAGCCCAGGTGTTGGTCAGTATCCACGTTTGAGCAGGTAGCACAACAGGAATGTGACAAACTGCTGGCAGAGTGAGGCAGACCAACCTAGTTTGGGAGCTTTCTTGTGGGCAAGGCAGAATTCCCCTGCAATGGCCAAAGGGCTATCAGACGCATCATGGCTCAGCTCTGCAAGCCCAGATACAGCCATTTAAAACCAAGATTAGGGAGAAATACTAGTTTATTATGCTTACTAGAGCCTTGAGGATGAAAAAAAAAGCTCTGTTACTCTCAGTGAAAAGCCTTACATGGCAACAGCTCTGACATAGGTACAAAATTGGTGTTTGAGAACCTTTTGTGGTGACATGCAGCTAAGAGCACACTCAAGGGACAGAGCAGGGACCCAGTAGAGCTGGCCTCCAGCACCCTACCTCTGAGCTTCTCTCCCATCTTGGAGGCTATGGGATCACAGATACAGTAACAGGAGGATTGGCACAGCTGTGAAGGACTAGAGGAAAGCCTAAAAGGGCTTCTAGAAGAGCTGTGCACACTTGGACAAGCTGAGCCTTCCCAAAATCCTGACAAATCAAGCAACCCAGGCTTCCCTGGGCATGCCAGTGACGGCAGGCAGGGTGCTGCAGGATGCAGTACTCACGGTTAATGCTGGCTGCGTTGCTTTGCAGTTCCCTTTCCTTCTTCTCCAGCTCAGCTGCCTTCCTCTCTAACTCTGCCTGCTGCTGAAGCAGCCCGGCCTGTGCAGCTGCTGCCACAGCCTAAAGCAAGGCAGGAAGAGGTTAGTCCGGCCCTAAGCCAGGCAGTGGTGGCACCACCAGCAAACATACCAAACTAGAAGGGAAGCAAGGCAGAGGACACCACCAGACCTCAGTCTTTAAACATCTCAACTCTTCCTGCCTTACCTGCTGAAGGATCAGTGCAGACCTCCACCCAGATGTCCCTCTCTTATCCCTATCCTTATCCTACAGAATATAGGATGGGCTTATCCTCTCCATTCCCCATCCTCTGTGCCCTTCGTTTTCACTGAAGCTACGCTTTTCTCACAGCTTCTTCTACCTTACTGCTTTGAGCACCTCACAACGAAGCAGTGAGCAGGACTCCTGGGCTTACCAGGACAATTCCCTTCTCAGCCAGGAGAAGAAACGCAAGACATCTGGCTACCACACCTCTTAAGGATCTCTTCTACCTGTTTTGTATTCTGAGAACTGATCCTTTCTCCCAGCAGCCTCAGCCTCTCAGCTCTTTGGATGAGGTGGTCCTGGTAGTCAGGTACTCGCATTTATGCTCCTGGCACCAAGCATGTCTGATCAGATACCAGAACTAAGCTGAAAACATTAGCAGGATACATTCCACACTTTCCAGAGGGAAGCCAGAGCCAAAAGGACACAAGGCAAAGTGAGCTTTGCTACCAGATGGACAGGGAAAAACACATAAGAACTGCATGTATGCAGTCTCTATAAATCTCTGCTTCCCAAATGGAAGTTGAAAAGGTCACCTGTAGCTTCCCACACACAACCCCAGAGAATCCCATTCCCCTCCTATTCCCACAGAGGCCTCTCTGAGCTCCTGGAGGCTGGGAAAGCAGCAGTGAAGAGCTGCCATACCTGGGGAGTGGGCTCCACAGAGGTCTGCAGAACAGCCGGCTGCGAGTGGCCCGAGGGCTGCGTGGCTGGTGTCGTCCGGGCTGCATTTGTCTGCACAGAAATCACAAGCAACAAGGGAAAATCGTTGCAGAAGAAACAAAAAGGGATTTTGATCAACTGTTTAAACCACAAATCTTGGTTTCCTGTTTTCCTTCTCCCACCTGGCTCACGGCAGCAGCTAGGGAATAAGAAAGCAGCTCTCCCAACAGTCTATCAATGGCACTGCCATGGCAGTTCAGTTCCCAACCCACGGACCAAATAAACCCTGACGTGTTCTGCCACAAACCATCTTCCCTTTCACACTTCATTACAGCCCTCCCGTGAGTCAGCAGCCAGCTGGAGAGAAGTTGTTCAGTGTGAGTGGAGAGCCCCAGTTAGGAGTTTATTAGTGCTCCAGTGCAGGAGTAGTTGCTTGCAGTTTGCCATGCACACCATGAGCCACATTCCAGGGGAAATCAGCTGTGAATTCCTCTTCTCTTAAATTGCACCTACCAAGGAACCTTTTACACCACTAAAACCACCACAAGACACACAGGGCACAGACACGTGGTACATACCATCTGGGAGCTCTCAGAAAAGGGGTTGAATTCATCCAAGCCACTTTGGCTGGTGTTTGTGAGCTGTGTCACTGAGGGATCCTGAAGGGAGAGAGCACAAGGATCAATCAACATCAGATACGGGGCATCATCACTTGTACCATCAAACTGTTTGGGTTGGAAAAGGCCTTTAAGATCATCAAGTCATGTTATCTACGTTGCCTGCCTTCCATCCCCTGATTAGCTAGGAATTGGATGGGGTGAAACACCGGCTTGCCACAAGTGGATGGCCCTGGCTGGCATGGAATTTAAATATCCAGTGAGATATCCAGTGAGATGAATAGCAGCAGGCAAGATTTGTGGGTGGACACAAATTCCTGTTCAGCCAAGAGGTACGTCTGAAAAACTACAACATGCTTGAGGTAAAGAAACCCTTAGTGCAGGTTACTATTGCTTACCTACAGTAAGATATTTCTAATTTCCAGGGATTTGGATTCATTCATCCATGGTGAGAATGCTGCTGGACATCTGGGACCACCTCCCAAACATTACCTGCACCTCATAAAGCAAGCACAGAGCCACAAAGTACAAGAGAACCATTCAAAAGGAGGTTCTGGATACAACTGGTCCTGACTGAGAGATGTCAGCAAGCTCAAATGCCAGTGATTGTTCTTAAAAGGCAAAACTCACAAGAAAACCAAGATGGAGGCATGACACCAATTATTTTAGGAAGTTTTAATGCTGCCGGCATAACAGCTGTTTTCACTTTTACTCACAGCATCTCCCACTCACCTCCATCAAATACTCTGATATATAAAAACAGGCTCTCCGCACATCTGAGAACACCTTTCTCCCCTCACTTGCAATGCACACAGCTGTCTTTATCTCCTCTTTTCTACATACTACTTTCCAAACAGAGATTCCTCTTTGACAGCCAGATGTTGACCCCTGGAGTGGTCCTCTCCCCAGCTACTACAGAAACAAGGTCCTTTTTAAACCTGGAAATTGTCCTGCCTGGAACCCGAGAGCTGCGTGTGGGTCAAAAAATTAAAAAGTGGCCTTGCATCCCTCCTTCAGCAACTCATGTGTCGAAATCAGTCCTAATCTGGTGTTTAATGGGGTGAGAAACCACTGGGGCTGCACGGAGGTGAGAGTGAGCCGTGCCCGGGCTGCACCGAGCAAGTGCACTGCAGGAAAATCCCTCTGGAGCCATTCCCGGGGTTTTAGCGCAGCCTCCGGCTGAGCAGGATACACACAGAGCAGTTAATGAGTAACTCCATGCACCTCCTCGATAGCAGCCACTCCCTACTAACAGGTTGCACTAGTTTGTGAATCACCCCGGCTGAGGAGCATTTGGACGCTGCTCGCTGAAGCACAACTCACGAGCAAGAAAGGGCTGTAAAAAACAGTTAAGCACCAACAGAACTGCCATGCTGGAAATAAAACTTGTGCCTTTATTTCACTACTGACTCCTCTGGAAGCTTCAGCTTCACCAGTTTTGCGGAGGCAAGGGCTGCCAGCCTAAGTTTACATTTATTAATGCACAATAGCTGCCTCACACCAGCAGAAATCCTGTAATGCCAAACAGGTGAGACCTCAGCCACACTACAGTCCAGCAGAAAACTACATAACGAAGAGAAATTCCCTTAAAGGCATTAGAAGCATAACCCCCTGAAGAACCTGAATGGTCAGGCTGGGAGGAAAGTACTTGGAAATAAGGAGAAATGCTACAGCACTACAGTAAAACACACATTTTTCTTCCCTTGGCTCATCTCCATTCCAAAAGGAAGGTGGAGGCTTCCAAGGGCAGCACTGCTCCTCTGCTCCCAGCTGCACAACAGTTTGATTTCAAAGGCAGACAATCTCTCATCTTACTGCCCAGCTTTAAAAAAATTACTAAATTAGGTGGTAAGGCCAAGGCACAGCAGCTCATCTTAACTGGCTTCCTATTGTGTCTAAAACAGAAACCCCAAAAGTAGGGAATTTGCAACAAAGCTGAAGTTTTTAGTCATGTGCCTCTGTGCCCTGGAGAGGGCAGGAAGGAAAACAGAGGGTGGCAGAGAGGCACCAGGCTGTGAGCCCGGGTCAGGCAGCATGATGGGTGAGTGAGCACCAGGAACACAGAGGTGAACGAGAAGCTGCCCACAAACTTCAGGTTTTACAGTTATTTTCTGTGAGCGATGCAGCAAAAGGCAGCTGATCCTCTTGAAACAAGCAGAGGCCTGATCTTGGCAAGGATGGAGCAACAGGGTCTTAGTTAAGCCACAGAACCACAAGCCTCATGCTCACAAATGGGTGATTGCCTTGATCTGCAGGATGCCAGCAAGCAGATCCCGTTTGTTGCCCTTCCAACCATCGCTTCCTCAAGCACCAGGGATGTGTGCCATCGCTTCTCATGGCTTCAAATGCCCAAGTGCAGAATAAATTGGTGTTTTGAACAAATTGCACTGACATGAAGATTAAAATAATTTTCAAATGCAGCTTAACGCACATAAGAAGTTGCTGTCACGCGGGGCCAGCTGCTAAAATGGTTTAATATAACAGGTTTGTGTAAGAAATTCCATTCTTTCATTTCTTTCTGTTCCCACAGATTATAGAAACAAAATAAGATGCCTCCCTAGATGAGATCAAGGCAAAATAACTCAGATGAGAATCACCTGGAATTTAAGATAGTTGCTTAAATATCACATATATAGCCCCAAATATCACCAGTCCTGCAGACTCGGAGTGCTGCCACTGCTTGGAAGATGCACTGAGAGAAACCTCATTATTGATATCCCTAAAATGAATGGAGGTTTTCAGCTCTGCCTGAAGCTTGGATCAAAGTTTTGTAGGCAGCTGCCACTTCTAGCAGGTTATTGGATAAACCAGTCAGTTAATCACCTCTCATTAACCAGTTACAATAAGTAACAGAAAAGCCAGAGATATTTTTAACAGGACCAAAGCAGCTTATTTTATACCAAGTTTAATGAACATTGTGAACAAAGTCTCCTTAAAAAGGCAAAGATCCTCAGCATGTCAGTATTTGAGGAGTATGAACATCATACTGGGATCCCTAGCAAGGAAGGAGAGGCCTGGTGCTGGGCCAAGAGAGATTCCTCAGTGTGACAGGGCTGGCAGGGTGAGGATGCTTCCAACCTTTCCAGTGCATGTGGAAGGGGATGTCAGTGGGCAACTGTCACCCCAGCACTGAGTCAACCCCTGGATCCAAGTCCTGACCTGGAATGGGCTGTCCCACATCCTGAGATTCCATCTCACATCGGAGCATAACAAGGCTTTGAGGCTCTGGGAAGCAGCAGCTGGAGATTCCTCGCAGTCAGCTGCTGAGGACTGGGCAATTCTTTAAAAAAAGGTCAGACAAAACCTCAGAGTCCTGACAGGAGGATACAGAACCTGCCACAAATACCAGAGAAGCTGCAAAGAGCCCTCAGACAGGGCCATGATGGTGTTATTCCCCATGGAAAAGTGAGCCTGGCCTGGGAGTTGCGTTCTGGAAATCACCTTCAACCTTTTCTGTTTGAACAGTGAATAAATTGTGAACACAGCCCTGTTCACTCAGATACCAGGACAACTTTATTATGCACAAAGCAGGTGAAGGGAGCCTGAAGGCAGCTGACAAGAAAGCTGGAGAGGGACTTTTCACAATGGCATGGAGCAACAGGAAAAGGGGGAACGGCTTCAAGCTGACAGAGAGTGGGATTAGATTGGATAACAGGAGGTTCTTCCCTGTGGGGGTGGGCAGGCCCTGGCACAGGTTGCCCAGAAAAGCTGTGACTGCCCTATCCGCCCTGGAAGTGTTCAAGGCCAGGTTGGATGGGATTGGGCACAGCCTGGTCTAAAAGAAAGTGTCCTGGCCCATGGTGGGGGTTGGGACAATATGAGCTTTAAGGTCCCCTCCAACCCAAAACATTCTGTGATTCTATGAAAATTTACTTCCTCAATGCCAAAGCAACAAATCCCCACACGAAAACCAACATATTCCATCCCATGGAAGGCATATCACAGGAACACAGTCATCCCAACCCTCCCCATTCCTGAGACTCACAAGAACATATTAAAATGAAAGCAAGGAAGAATGTGATTTTTTTTTTTTAATTCTAATTCCTCAAAACCACTCAGCCTCCTGAACAAACCAGTTGCAGTTTGGCTCAGCCCTGAAATCTGAGGTCAGGAATCACTCCTGCCAGTGGATCACACCTCAGCCAAGCAGTAAAGGTGAGGTGAAGCTCACAGCTGGGAGCCAAAGGCCAGGCACCGATTTTCACACCACTGCAGAGGCTCCAGATCCCAGGGGCCATTCTAGGCCAACTCCTTCCAAAAATTATCCATTTTCAGAGCATAGGCGTTAAGCCAGAGAGGAGACACCCAGTGAACACACACCAAGCCCTCAGTGACTTCAAGAGGAATCCTGTGCTCTGGGCTCTGAAATCCATAGGCAAACGCTGCACTTTGCCTTAGGGCCTCATTGTTTGGAGCTGAAGCACCTTCAAAATAGACCCAGAAAGGGCCAGTAGACAGCCAAACCACCAGGCAGCACACCTACGAGAGGTTCAGTGATCGACTGTTGTTAATGACCCCACAAATTAGGCATTCACGGTTGTTTTGGCACCCCGAGAGGCTGAAAAAGCCCTCCCCACAGCCTGGGGGTGTGTGGAGTGTCTCGCTCTGGCAGCACAGCGCCATGGGAGACTTCTTGAGGTGAGGAGCGTCCTGGTCCGGGAGAGAGCTGGGAGCTTCGAGCAAGTGGCCACAGGAAGGGCCCCAGAGGCAGAGCCGGGGGGACTCCGGCGGGGTCTGGGGTTTGGAACTCCCAGCTCCAGCTGGACGGGGGACATGGGGAGGAGGAGCAGGACCCCCAGCCCTGGCTGGAGAGGGGGTACAGGGAGGGGGAGTGGGACCCCTTGCCCCAACCGGGCTCAGGTCTCGGGACTCCCCATGCTCCGGCCAGAGGAAGGCACGGGGAAGAGGGGGCCGGACAAGGAAGCGAGACCGAACGCCCAGCCCGAGCGGGGGAATAAGGAAGGGGAGCAGGGAGGAACACGGCTCCTGCCCCCGGACGGAGGTGGGAAAGGGAAAGGGAAAGGGAAAGGGAAAGGGAAAGGGAAAGGGTCGTCCCTCCCTCCCGGCCGCAGGTGGCGGGGGTGCCGCTCCCTCCCCCTGAGTGGCCGCGGCGCGGACGGGCGGCGCCGCCATTGGCCATCGGCGCTCCAGTCGGTGCCACGTCCCGGGGCGGGGGCCGGGCCGAGTGAGAGGGGTCCGCCCGCGCCTCCTGCCCACCTGGAAGGGGTTGATGTCCACCGGGTCGGCGAACGGGTTGGTGTCGAAGCCCGACATGGGCGCTCCCGCTGCGCTCCCCGCGCCGCTTCCGGGGCACCCGCGTGACCGGCGCGCGCCTGACGTCACACGCACCGCACCGCCCAACGTGGGCGTGACCTCGTGACGTCATAGCGGCGCGGGTGCCTCGCGCCGAGCGGGCCTAGTGGGCGTGGCCTCGTGACGTCAGGCGAGTGGAGTAGATCATATGGGCGTGGCCTCTGACGTCACATGTACAGCGCTGCCAATTATGGGCGCGTCCTCGTGACGTTACGCGCGTCGAGCCGGGTGTGTGGGCGTGGCCTCGTTACGTCACAACGGAGGCGTAACTCGCAGCGAGCTGGTCCGGTGGGCGTGGCCTCGTGACGTCACGACGCAACACGTATTTCGCGCCTAGACCACTCTATG
>VXAU01005785.1:935199-956957 GCA_013399695.1 Formicarius rufipectus | reverse complement strand
GGATGGGCACCCGCCGCCCCGGCAGTGCCCCCAGGGCGATGGGGCAGAGGATCCAGGACCCCCGGCCCCGGCCCGAGCGTGCCGGAATCCCCACGTGATGGTGGAAAGTCACGCTCCCCTCCCAAGCCCTTGGTCCCCTGCCTCCCTTTGCCCTCTCGCTCCGCACNGGCGCTCCCGCTGCGCTCCCCGCGCCGCTTCCGGGGCACCCGCGTGACCGGCGCGCGCCTGACGTCACACGCACCGCACCGCCCAACGTGGGCGTGACCTCGTGACGTCATAGCGGCGCGGGTGCCTCGCGCCGAGCGGGCCTAGTGGGCGTGGCCTCGTGACGTCAGGCGAGTGGAGTAGATCATATGGGCGTGGCCTCTGACGTCACATGTACAGCGCTGCCAATTATGGGCGCGTCCTCGTGACGTTACGCGCGTCGAGCCGGGTGTGTGGGCGTGGCCTCGTTACGTCACAACGGAGGCGTAACTCGCAGCGAGCTGGTCCGGTGGGCGTGGCCTCGTGACGTCACGACGCAACACGTATTTCGCGCCTAGACCACTCTATGGGAGTGGTTTCGTGACGTCACGCTCGCTGAGCGGGCGATGTGGGCGTGGCCTCGTGACGTCACCGCGGCACTTGCAGCCGGGGGGAGGGGCCGGGGGCGCCGGTGGAATTGGAGGAGGNGGTTGGGGGGGTGTTATTTCTGTCCCCTCTTAACATTGGACTTCTCTCCCGTAGTGTTCCCCCTCTCCTGCGTAGTGCAGAACTATTCCTGGGGGAAGGTGGGCCTGGAGAGTGAGGTGGCCAAGCTGCTGGCCAGTGGTGACCCCCTAGTACAGATCCAGCCTGACCAGCCTTACGCTGAGGTGAGTGCATCCGTGTGTCCGTCCCGTTGGTGTCTGCCCCTCCCTTCTGTCCCTCCCACCCCGCTGTGGCTGTCACCATCCTGTGTCCCATCGGGATGGGATCCCGGTCTGCCCCCCGCCCCAGTCCCCCTGGGGGCCTGCCCGGGTTGGAGAGGAGAACCCGGTGTGATTCAGCCCCCGAGGGAGCTGCCTTGGCTCCATGGATCACCTCTGGGGCCGAACAGCCTCTAGAAAAGCCCAAGTCATGCATGTTGGCTGCCCGGCTCAGGGTTCCATCGGTCTGTGTGTCTCTCACAGCTCTGGATGGGCACACACCCTCGGGGGGATGCCATCATCCGGGATAATCGCATCCCCCAAAAGACCCTGGGCCAGTGGATTGCCGACAACCCTGCCTGCCTGGGGGCAAAGGTCAAGGACACCTTCCAGGGATGCCTGCCCTTCCTCTTCAAGGTGCTCTCAGTTGACACTGCCCTGTCTGTCCAGGCGCACCCCAACAAGGTAGGGAGAGCTGTGGGTGGGCCGCCCAGCTGGACCCCCGTGTCCCTGGGAATGTCACCCAGCTCCTCTCCCCCTCTCCAGGAGCTGGCAGCAAAGCTGCACGCCCAGTTCCCCGAGCACTACCCTGATGCCAACCACAAGCCTGAAATGGCCATCGCTCTCACCCCCTTCGAGGGCTTGTGTGGCTTCCGGCCCGTGGAGGAGATCGTCTCCTTCCTCCAGAGTAAGGATGGAGGGGGAGCAGTCAGAATCCAGACTGGGGACAGGGGTTGTGCTCCCTCGGCATGGGGTTTGGGTTGGGGACAGGGGCTGTGCTCCCTTGGCGTGGAGTTTGGGCTGGGGATGGGGATCATGCTTATTTGGAATGGGGTTTGGGATTAGGATGGGGTTCAAGGTGGGGATGATGGCCATGCTTCCTTGGGATGGGGCTTGGGCAGAGGATGGGGGCTGTGCTCCCTTGCGATGGAGTTTGATGTGGGGACAGGGGTTGTGCTCCCTTAGGATGGAGTTCAGGGTGAGGGCACTGCTCCTCTGGGATAGGGTTTGGTGTGGGGATGGGGGATGTGCACCCTCAGGATAAGGGTGCTGGCTCTTAGTGGGGCTGTGCCCCCCTGTGCTGGTCCTGAGTGGGGCTGTGCTCCCCTGTGCTGGGGCTCTGAGTGGGGCTGTGTCCCCCTGGGACGGGGCTCTGAGTCGGGCTGTGCCCCCCTGGGATGGGGCTCTGAGTGGGGCTGTGCCCCCCTGGGACGGGGCTCTGAGTGGGTCTGGCCCCTTGTAGACGTCCCTGAGCTGCGGGTGCTGATCGGGGAGGTGGCAGCAGAGCAGCTGGAGCGCAGTGGCAGTGATGACCCCCGTGGTGTCTCGGCCGCCCTCCGTGTGTGCTTCACCCGCCTCATGAAGAGCGAGAAGAAGTTCTTTGTTGACCAGCTGAACATGCTGGTGAAGAGGATTTCCCAGGAAAGTGAGTACTCGCTGTAGCCCCCCAGAACAATCTGGGGGGCTGTGTTTTGGGTAGGGGCCAGGACAACCCCTGGCTCCCTTCTCATGTTGTGCCTGGTCTCTTCCTGCGCAGTGGAGGAAGGGAAGGACACGTCAGGGAGCAATGGGGAGCTGCTGCTGCGGCTGCACTCCCAGTACCCAGGAGACATTGGCTGCTTCACCATTTATTTCTTGAACCTGGTGAGGCTGGAGCCGGGGGAGGCCATGTTCCTGGGAGCCAACGAGCCCCACGCCTATCTGCGTGGAGGTGAGTGTCACAGTGGGGTCTCCTAACGCAGCATCCAGCAAGGACTGGCCATGGGGACATGTGGAAGGGCTGGAGTGGGCTGACAGCACTGCCTCCTCCCTGCAGACTGTGTGGAATGCATGGCGTGCTCTGATAACACGGTGCGTGCGGGGCTCACCCCCAAATTCACCGACGTTCTCACCTTGTGTGAGATGCTCAACTACACACCAGCACCCAGCACCTCCAAGATCTTTCCAGCTGTGCAGAGCCAGCTCGATCCCAATGTCTACCTCTATGACCCACCCGTGCCAGACTTCGCCATCATGAGGATAGAGGTGAGTGGTGATGGGTTCGTGTTGGGAACATGAGCTTCTTCCCATGCCAGCTGGGCTCTGGAGGGGACATCTCAATGCTGGCTGGGGTTCACTCACCTTTGTAGTTAGTGCCCCAATGAAGAGAGGGATGCTTGGGGATGATGCTTGTCTCTTTATCCTTCCTCTGTTACCTCTGCCCAGAGCTCATTCACCTTCTCCAGCAGCTTCAAGCAGAGGGAGAACAAGAGGTCTTGGGTGTCCTCAGCCAAGCTGAGGTCCCTGGCCTTGGGCTGCTGCAGGCACAGCAGAGGGGTGGGAATGGGGATAACGCCCTCTGTAGAGGAGGAAGGCTAGGGGAGACTCCAGCCACAGTGATATTTTCCTTTGCAGATACCTGCCTCCATCAAGCTGTACCTCATCTCTGCCGTGGACTCTGCCAGCATCTTGCTGGTGATCCAGGGGACAGCTGTGGGGACCTCCACAGCAGCAGCCTCGGAGATGTCTCTGTGTCGTGGCTCTGTGCTCTTCATCTCAGCTAACGAGAGCATCTCCCTCCACCTCTCCTCACCAGATGGGATGCTGCTCTTCCGAGCCTGCTGCCTCCTCTGAGCAGGACCTGGGACACTTCCTCCCCATCACTCCATGTTTGAGTAGATAGAAACTGGTGTGGGCAAAGTCATCTCACTTGGAAGTTTTTCCTCCATCTGTTAAATCCCAAAACTAGCCCTGATGTATAGGAAGAGCAACTCCATAGATCAACTCCTTAGAGGTGGCACAGAGCAGAGCACACTGAAGCCTTCTGCTGCTTCTGGTGGGCTCCTCCCAAGCCTGGCTGATGGCAGCCAGTGTCACCCTTTCCCTGGCTGTAAAAAAGGGGCTGTTTGGCAGACTAATAGAGTTGGGAAAGCTTCTGATGCCATGAATAAAGATATGACTTTGTCCTCAGCACAGGGCAGTGTTGTGTAAGGAGCATGAGGATGATGGGAGTGGGGGACTGGAGGAAAGGCTGGGAGCAGCTCCAGCTGTAACTCCCCTCACTCCTCAGGGGAACAGGAAAGGGGTAGAATGTGGTGAGGGAAAACAGGTCGCTCTGAAATCCCATCAGTCAGGAAAGAAGCTCTCTGGAGTATGGCTGGTGGGAGGAGCAAGGCACAGCCTACAGCACCAATACACCCTCCAAGTAGTAAGTTCCAGTTTATTGAGTGCTCCCTTTAATAAGTAAAATACAAAAACAATCACAAAAGGAAAAAAAAATTAAACAGAAAACCAGTTCAGGTCTCTAAACACAAAACATTTAAATAAGATTTTTGAGTAAGCTGATTGTCCTCAATGTTGTAGAGCAGGACCATAGTTTAAGGCAGCTTTTAAGGTTTGCAAGAGTCCTCAGCCCTCCACATCCCTGTGTGGAGCTGGTTTGGGGGTCTGGGCTGTCCATCACTTGGATCAAGCAGCCTTGGGGAAAATGGGAACAAGCCATTCGCTCCAAACCCAGTACCTCCTAACTCCTTCCCTTTATGCCTCCACAGAGGTGCTGGGTTCTGCCTCTTCTTTCCCACCCCAGCAGGTGAGAGTTCCCATCCAGACCACCAAAATGTCACTATGCCACCTCTCCGTGATAGTGCTGAGTGTAAGAAAAAGTCCTTTGGGGTCAGTTGGTATCTGCCATCGTTCAGTCAATGTGTCACCATCCCAGCATGGGATACAAACACCAACAGCTCCCCCATGGGACACAGAAAGTGCTGGATTTCGACCTATTCTTGTGAAGCTATTGGATCACACAGGAGAGATTTTCTCCAAAACAACAGGGGCAAGAAGAGGCAACAGGTTTTGGGGGGATGAGATCCAGGTCTTCATCATCAGGGACCTCGTCAAGGTGGTACCCATCCTGTAGCAGCTGCCGGCTCAGGTCCTGGTTCACCTGCTGTGGGGGTACAAAAAGGACTCTGCAGGGTGGGACATGTGGACCCACACCCCATGGGGTGATGCTTCCAGCCCCTATCCAGAGTCTCGGGCTGTGAGGGGAACAAGGGAGCCTATGAGGACTGTGCTGCACTTGCCTCAGCAGAGGAGTATCCTGAAGAACATCTGGATCCTGGCTCCCCATCACTAAGAAAAAGGAAACAGCTGGCCAGGAAACAACCTTGGAAATAAGCCTTGCATAACTGAAAGGGATTTGTTCAGTTTGGGACAAAAGGAGCATTTCACAGAATATTCTGAGTTGGAAGGTCCCCGTAAGAGCCATTAGTGACTCTTGGATTGAACCCACAACCTTGGTGTTATTAGCATCATGCTCTAACCAACAGAGCTAATCTCCATTTCACTGCTCAGAGGTGCCCAGTGTTCTGCAAGCAAGGAAGATCAATCCTCAAAGTAAAGCCAGCTCTGAGCAACCCTCACCAAAAATGCTGGGATAATCACCAAAAAATCCCGGAATATTCACCTGTCTGAGTCGAGGGAGACCAGGTTTTCATCAGCTGTCTGGCTGAGAGCAGTGTAGCCCTTGTTAAACTTCACCGACCTACCAGAAAGCAGCAGAGTGAGACCAGGACAGATGTTTTCCATGGAAACACATCCATGGAGTTGGTGGACTGATGAGCCAGGGCAGGAATCTCACTCCTTCCCAGCCAGGCACTATCAGGGCCACCACCAGCTAAGTTCTGGGATACCCAAATAAATCCATAACACCAAATCATCCCCAAAATAAAAAAACCTCACATTTTATTATATTGGAGGTTCCTGGCAACACAGAGCCAGCAGAATAAGGTCCCAAACTCCTATCTGTAATCCTCTGAATTTCCTAGTCTCTCCAAGAAAGTGAAAAGTACATTTTGGGAACAGAAAAGGGGGACCAGACCTTTTAGGTGCCTGTTTCGGGGTGGTGGGTCGCCCCAGCAGCCCCTGCCTTCGCAGAGCTGCCTTCGCCAGCTCGTGCTGCCTCTCTGAAAGCCAAGCACAGGGACAGAGATAAAAATTCCCAAGTGTTCCCCAAGGGTCTGGTTTTTTTGGGAATGGCTGGTGGGACTGTTGCAGGTAAGCACAGGGACAAAGCAGTGCTTTCCACAGGCATCACTAAGGGGTTTTTAATGTTTTGTTTGTTTGGGTTTTTTTTAAATAAAGGTTTAATCCCACCAAGGAATAAAAAAGTCCTGCCAGAGAAGTGGACATGACTCCCGAAATCCCAGCAGAGTCCACACCAAGCATCATTTACTCAGCTTGGCCTGAATGGAGGGAGGTTTGCTCAGGATGTATGGTCCCTTTTTCTCCACCGTATCCATCCCCTTGTTCAGCCTCTTGTTTTCAGCCCAAATCAGCTGGAAAAAAAAAAAAAGGAAAGAAGCACATTTAGCATCTCTCCATGGGGATAAAGTAACACACAGAGTCATTTCAGAGCATCCATTCATTCCTGGGAGCTCAAGGTCAGCTGGGGAGGGACAGCTCCTCCTCCCCAGATCAAGAAGAGGGAGAGGAAAAGGAATAAGCAGATCTAGTCACAGATGAGGGGATTACTTGGAAATGGCAATGCTAAATCAAAACCATATGTGGTGACCAACAGTTCCTGTGCAAGCCCAGCTCCAGTAATACTTGGGAAAACACACAGTGGAGGAGATGTAATGAGCAGGTTCATCAGGTAAAAATGTAAGGATAGTTTATTTTAATTCCTCTGCAGGGTTTGAGCCTGCAAGCTTCTCATTTTTCAAGTTACTGTCAAGGAGAGCCACCACTCCTAATGGCAAGGGGGAAGAAAAAAGCTTCACAAATGTACTAAGTAATGAAGAAAATGGATGGAAAGCCAGGAAAGGGCAGAGGAGGGATGGGGCATTAAAGAAACAAGGCAGAAGGCTTGGGCTGGTGATTGGAGACCAGAGTCAGGATTAGCCTCAGTGTCTTAAAATGGAATTAGCAGGGCAGAGTCTTATCGTGGGAATAACCAGGCAGGCAGCAGAGCCCAAATCCCTGGGAATAACTAGGCAGGCAGCAGAGCTCGAATCCCTGGGAATAACCAGGCAGGCAGCAGAGCTCGAATCCTTGGGAATAACCAGGCAGGCAGCAGAGCCTGAATCCCTCTGGCTGTGCCACACCACTGCCCAGACAGCACGTGCTGATACACCGTCCCGGCACTGTGCTCTGTGCACATACCCCCTCTGCTCCCATCCTGTCTCTCTGTGTACATATGCCCCACCCCATACTGCCCCGTACCCACCATGCACATATCCCATACTGGACACCCACACACACTCCACCCCTGTACTACCCCCCAGGCATAACCCCCGTACTGCCCCATGCCATGCTCCCCACCCCCATACATGCCATGCACAAACTCCATAAAACCCCAGGCCAGCTCCCCAGCCCCAAACCCACGATGCACACACCCTGTATACCACTCTACAGACAGCCCCCACCCCTATACCACCACCCTACATCAACCCTATCCAACATCATCCCCGCTNCCGTGGCCCCGCCCCCCGGCCTGACAGCCAATGGCAGCGCGGCGCCGCCGGTACGCAGCCAATGGGCGGCGGGCAGCGCTGGTGCGCATGCGCGGTGGGAGCGGGCCGGCGCAGACAGCATGGAGCCCGCCTCGACGGGAACGCGCGGGGTCCTGTTCTCCCAGAGTGTGTCCCTTTTCTAGGCTGAAAACAGTAATAAAATTAAGAAATTTCTCTCCTACCCCGGCAGATTCCTCCCCTCCCAGTGAGGGCTCATCCCTTGTTTTGTAAGTTTGGCTTGGCTCCCCGCCAAACACACCTGGGAGCTGGTCAGCTCTTCCAACCCCCCTCCCGAAAAAGGGAAAAAGAAAGGAAGAAAAAGGAAAATGTAGTAAAGGAATATATTTACAGATGTTTCAAGTATATACAACTAAGCACTGTACGTATGATACAAGGATTCTAAACAATCCCAACAGGAGAAAAGGGGAAGGGGAAAAGGACCAAAAGGGTTAAAAACAAAACTGACCCACACTATCGAATCCCAGGAATTAGTTCAGTAGGAACAACTAACACAGTAAGATCTCACCAACTTCCCTTTGGAGAAGTGAGTTCCTCTCCCCCTCTGCCCACACAGCCAACAGCCCTCAGCCAGTGCTGAGCTCACAGAGATCAGTCAGACCCAAACCCTGAGAGCTGCCGGCTCTGTGCTCACCCAGCAAGGCTGAGAAGAGGAAAGAGACAGAGGAACCTCCCTCTCTGTCTTCATACACCTGATTATGTAATGGAATGATATGGAATAGTTCCTTGGTTTTACCCCCTGTTTCTAGGGAAGGCCTCCAGACAAACCACCACACTTGTAAACAGGAGCCTCTCACCCACCTTTTAGGCTTTGGACATCACTGCCGAAAAACTCGTCCCTCGAGGGCTGGCAGAGCTGGTTGGGTCCCTGCTCTGTCTCTCCCCAAAGCTGGGCACACAGTAGGGTCACAGCTCCTTAACCTTGCCCTTCCCAGAGTCAGGTGCCTGGCAAGGCCACAGACACAGGCTTTGCCAAGCAAATAACAGTTTATAAATTCCTAAGAGCAATTTTTTGGTTTATCTCTTCTTTTTCCCTAGGAAAACAACAAGAAATAACTACACGAGCCACTGCTACCAGATCAGTCAAGCCAGTTTGTCCTTTATTAGGTCCAACTCCATAGCACTTACATTGCAACTCAATAAAGGATGAAGTTATTTCAGGTAAGATTTGAGGTTTGTGTCTCCAGGTGACTGTGTACAATCAGGTAGCATCAGTAAAACATTCAAACAACGCACCTGCAACAGAAAAGAATGGGGGGGAGGGAATAAACAACAGAGAAACCATTTAAGCAGCAGCCCAGTATTTTTACAAGGTTTTCATGAAGTTTCAAATTATTTATTTCCATCCCTTTTACTCTGAAAGCCCCATTTAACCAACCTCAGCCCAAAAATGCAACATACTGCATTCCCAGAACAGCTGCTTCAGTACACCCTAACACAAAGACATCATATTCCAGGGCAAGGCAGAGGGAAAAGACTTAACAGATGCAGAATTAAGTACTATTTGCAGCAGGTTGACACATCTCTATTCTAAGCATAACATTTAAAGAAAGATGATGACACTGGTCATCTCCTGAAGAAACTGAGTTAATCCTCCTTCCATGAGGATTTTCATTTAGGGCTTAATTTTAGTCTGGGATTAGAACACACCAGGTCTTGCCCATACTCTTGTCTTTTCCAAGGGTTTAGGGGTACAGGAGTCCCATGCTAAGAGTCTGGGAAGCAGACTCTTACCAATAAGAGTTTCATCCCTTACCAACAAGGTTTATGCTTTGTCCAGGCCCAGTTCCTCTGGAGTGGAGATTCCCAGTTCACTCAAAGTTGGTCTAAGCTCCTGAATAACGTAAGGATAGATTTCCTTGTGAGGTCCTGCCTTGTCCTAAACAAAAAAGGAATGCTGTTACTTCAACATAGGAAGATTCTTCCATTTGCCTTACACCTCCAAAACCTCCATTGCTTGTGGTAGAGCAGAACTGCTGGCTTCTAGGGCTGGCTCCTCTTAACTCCATGGGAAGGCTGGATTCAGGTTTCAAGGAGCTGGCTGAAGGTGTCCTCCAGGCCTACACAGCTTTCAGAGTTACTACTTCCAGCCAGCTCAGCACTCGATCCCTCAAGACGTCAGCAAACTTTGTGTTCATCACACAGCCATTGATTATGGCAGCAGGAAGGAGTGGTGTCCCCTTGCAGCAGGAAAAGCTCTCCTGGTTTTCCTGCCAGGCTCCAGCCATGGCACACAGCGGCTCCACCCACCTTTACAACCTCTAGGATGCGGACAGTGCTGGCAAAGTCATTTAACCGTCTGCAGGCCCTCAGTGCTGCGTCAATGATTTTTGGCTCCGGGACCAGGTCGTAACCCACCAGCGTGTTTATGCCTGTGGAAACACCAAGAGGACCTTCAAATGAGCTCATCCTGCTGACAAAAGAACTCCTTGGCGTCTATTCCATTCCTCTCTTTCCAAGGGAAGAGCCCAACCACTAGCCAGCCAGCTGCTGCTGGAACAATCCCTCTGGCTGCAATTACCTAATTATGCAAATGCACTTTTAATTTCTACCTGGGGAAGCTTAATAAAACTTGGCAACTTCACGGCAAACAACTGGAGATAACCAGACAAACAGCCTGTAGGCAGTTAGGGACAAGCCATTAGGTCAAAGTCCAAAGAAAAATGTGTGTGGTTACACACTAAACTGAGCTCAAATATGCTTTTCTTTGAGCAAATGTTTCTCACCCTCCCATCCAGGTGTTAAAGTCGCGGAACGGTTTGGGTTGGAAGGGACCTCAAAGGTCACCTAGTCCACCCCTCTGCCATGAGCAGGGACACCTTCCACTACACCAGGCTTTTCCAAGCCCCATCCAACCTGGCCTTAGACACTTCCAGGAATGGGGAGTTCAAAAAGTGCCAAGTAAAGTTGTTACTTCTGGTCACAAAACTTACATTTACTCCAGGTTCCTCTTCCTTTTTCCCCAACTTACCTTTCCTGAGCTCCCACGCATCAATATCTGGCTTGTTGAAATATGTCACCCAGCGAGCATCAAATTCTTCATCTGACTCTTGTGACCCATGAGAGTAGCAGCGGGCAGGCAGCACAGCTGAATACAAACAGAAAAACCAAAAACAAAATAAGAGGAAACTTGGAGCAAAAGGAAAATAACAGTACTTTAGTCCTGACCAAGAGGTCAGAAATATGGATTAACAGAAAATATAAAAATATANAAAATATAAAATAAAATATGAATTGTACTTGCTACAGTCAGTCTGGATCAGTCCTGGATAGCATTGGATGGATACAGATATTAAATATGGTGGTTCTTTTGTGGCAAAGTATTTTTTTTCCACATCAGACTTCCAAAGTGTCCCCAGTCTTTGGTCAGAGCAAGATTACTTAAAGAGCAGGGAAAACACAAACAAAAACCAACTCCAGATAACCAGTCCTTAAGAGGGGTTTTTTGGCATCCCTATTTCTGTAAGATACAGGAATTTTCTCTCTTCCCAGAGCCAAGTGAGCTGGAGAAATGTAACATTATTCATCACCAAAACTCCATGAGCCCAACTACACAGGCTCTCAAAAGCAAGAGCATGAGATACTTCTTCCAACAGGCTGCTGAAGGGTGGAAGGAGACAAAAAATCATCACTCTGTGCCTATCCAAGATAAGACTCCTGGTTATCAAGGTTGTAACTGCATTAATATTTGATAATTAATCACAAAAGTAGATTGTACTCCAATGCACAAATTAGTCTGGTATGAGTTATGAATTAATTTCTTCCCTCAACACTACTCCATCACAAGTTGGGCAGGGGGTTTATGAAATTGTCTTACTCTACCCCACAAAGACTGGAACAGTTTTCCAAAGGAACTAAACTACAGGAACACAAGGCTGGTGCTTCCTTTCCCCACTGCTAATCTCACTCCACTAATATTTGCACAGGTCACACACCAGATACGACCTTGGAGCTCAAAGCTCCCCTTCAGGGAAGTCAAATTTAGCTCCTGACTTTTTCTTTCTTAACCCAGCATGAACCACTTGTGCTGACCAGACACAGAGTTTTTAGAAGAATAAACGCAAAACTGGGTTATATTTTTACTGATATCCTTCTCTTCAGTCCCATTAATAACAGCCTGATTAGAAGGCAATCCGGCTTTTAACAAAATTTAACATGGTCCAACATTGCAGCTGCCATTCTGACTTATGAAATGAAAGCACGAAAGTAGTTTTATTTATTTTAGCTAGGGAAAAGGAAACAACAGGCCAAGCTGGAATTATAATCATTTCTTGCCATTCTGTAAGAAAATTCCCTCTCCTCTCCCCAGCTCCAAAACAGACCTTTGACCTTGCTTTCTCCACTAAATCACTGGCTCAGCTGAGTTCAGATCAAAAGCACAGCTCTGTAAATGCACCTGCACCCAGCACACTGCTGAAAAACCCTCACATTTCAGCTGTTGGGAGGAGAAGCCTTGTTTTTCCTAAACAGAAAGAAAATCCTGAGAAACAGTCAATCACAGTTTGAGAAAAGCCTAAATTGAAGTGCTCAAATGACTCTTTTAAGTCAAAAGACTAAAGTCTTTCCTTGACAAAACTATTCCCTGGATCCTGAACGAAAATGAAGACCCTAAAAATTAGAACTCTGGATTTTCAGAACACATTTTTCAGCTGCTGCTCCATTTCTTTTCCACTCTGTGTTTTCCATATTAATATTTGTATTTTGCAGACTGGGCTCTGAGATTCACTCTGCCTCAGGTTTCAGCGGGGTCCATCAAGGTCACTGTCACACACATGATGTGTGTGTGACAGCCAAACCACACCACCCTATCCACGCAGAGACTCCCAGCTTGAGGAAGAAGCAAAGGGCACGTGCCTTTGCTTTCAAGTGAACAAAACAGGCATCAAGAGCCTAAGAAGTCTAAAACCACCTAAATATTACAGGAAAACATATTAAAGCTTCTCCTCAAGAGCTGGAATTTGTCGGTTTTCCCTGTTAATGAGCACAGAAGAAAAACACATATAAAGAAAGACATTAATTTACAGAAAATCCGGCAGTGAGGAGCCCAAGGATTACAGAAGAGACACTTTGCAGCAACACAAGCCCCAGAGCACACCCTGAAGGTGAAGGGGTCACAGCTGTGTTAAGTGGGGCGTTTGTAACCAAAGACCTTGGAAAAGCAGAACACGGAGGGTCACGAGCTGGCGGGGCTCCGCAGCACGAAGGAACAGCATGCAAAGACTTTTAGTGGATTTAAAAATAACAAACCCCCAAGGGTTTTAAGAAGCAACCAAGAAATCCATGTTTATTACATAAACGCAGCAACACTCTTCCTTAAGGCAGCCGCTTAACTCACACTTGCCGCGGCCGAGGCACACGCAGGTCCCCGAGCACTAGTAGTGCCTGTTAATTAGCTATTAATTCCGATGCAGAGGTTAATTACCTACTAATTGCGATGCACCGGCAGGGTGCTCTCACCGCCTCTGCATTCCAGCTCTGCCACCCTCGCCACCATCACACCGCACTGTCTGCGGCTATTTCCCTCCTCTCCCTATTAACCAGCGCGTTAATAAGGCAACAGCACTGTCATTAATTGGGGTGTTAATCAGGACAGCGAGGCTGACCCGGAGCTGGAGGGGGGCCCGGGGATGGCCAGCGCTGTGGCCCTCACCGCCACCCTTCAGCGATGTCACCTTGGCAGGGGGTGCGGTGAGGGATTAATTATCAGGAAAATTAATTAATTATCAGGGAAAGCGCCTCCATCCCCCTCGGCAGCCCCCGGGGGGTGCCCGGACCCCGTGTGAGGCGGTGGCGGGGCCCTCCCGGGCGCGGGCCGTAGTAGGCCGCGGGGTCACCACAAGGACACGCCGGGCCGCGCCGCCTCACAGCCTCGAGACAGCGCCGGGATCCCGGGGGCGAGGAGGAAGAGGAGGGAGGCATGGGGGGAGGCCGCTCACCTGCGGGGCCGGCGGGCCGGCGGACGGCGGTGCGAAGGCCCGAGGCAGCGCGGCGGAGCAGGAGAGAGGCGGTGGCGGCCAGCATGGCGGCGGGGCGCGAGGGAGGGCGGGAGGCTGCACCGGGGGCACACCGCTGGCTCCCGCACCGCAGCGGGAAGCAGGGGAGGACGGAGGTGAGGGAAGGGGGAGCGCGGCGCCGGCAGGAACAGCGATGAGNGGGGCGGGGCGGGCGCCATCTTGGGGCGGGGCCGCCGCCATTTTGTGCGTGAGGGGGTGGCAGAGGGTTCGTTTCGTCCCGCCGGGCAGAGCCGCGAGGGGTCATTTAGAGGGGTTCTTGAGGGGTTCGGCCTCGTTTCTTGGGGGTTCGTGCTGGTGCTGCTCTGCCCCTTAGCAGAGCCCGCGATGTCGTGACCCCCGTGCAGCCTCTCCCTTAGTGGGCACCCGCCCGGCGCCGTCCGTGTGAGGGGAAGGGACTCGGTCCGGCTCTGTGTCGCAACCAGCGGTGTCTCAGGTTCTCCGGCACTCGTGAGTGTGGTGTTGTCCCCACACCGTGGGATGCTGCTCTCAGCTACCATCGCAGCCGCCTCGGACGCTGCAGGGCACAAAATCCCCCCAGAAATCGTCCGTGGTGTTCTATAACCATCGTTACAATTCCGCTTGCCATGTCCCCTAATATCATCCTGTTTTGGGGGGGTTACAGACATATTTTCTAATTTTTTATTGCAGAATACCTCAGTCCACAGCCAACAAAGTGTGGACTGTGAAATTCCCCAGGATTACTTCCAATACTAGAAACGACCTGCTTATAAAATAAAACAACTTTTCACATGAACAAAATAAATAGAAACTAGTGATTTATTTTTTTCCCCTTCTCTCCTTGGTGGGAGACAGCAGCAGTGGAGATGAAGGGCTGTTGGTGCTCAGCTGTGTGGCTTCCGCAGTCTTTAGACTGATCAAAGGAGTGAATTAATTTTATTAATGATTTCTTGTGCACTTAGGGTAGGAGCCTGTACCAGGTGCTCTCAGATGGGGTGGAGGAGTGAACCTGAAAGAGAGTTTGCACTGAAGGGAAGAGCTGGATGGGATAGATCCTGGAGATTTCCCAGCCCCCAAAACCACAAAAAAAATTGTTTTTTAATTAATTGGAAATTTATGTTCAACTGAAGGGAATCAATCTGCAGCAGAGCAGATAAGCACAAGCCTCTGGCCCAAGGACCAGCTGCCTGATAAGGGAGGCAGCAAGGTCATCACCAAACAAAACAGACCCTGCTTCCTCTTCCTCCTCCTCATCTTCTTTCATTCCTATTCCCAGCAAATCAAGCCCTTGCCAAAGAGGGGATGCTCACTGTCCCCACAGAGTGTGAGTGAGGCTGGGAGATAAGGCAGCTTCATCTGTAGCATCCCCCGTGGATGGATTTTGGGCAGGGTTAACTCACTGATCCCAGTTCACCCATCCTGCAGTGGCACTGGGCCGAGAGGAACGAGGTGCATCAGGGCTTGCTTGGTATGTCGTGACCTGTCCCCCACCTCTCCCCGGTCCCTGCTGCAAGGGCTGGAATGGGGGCTTTGCCAGCTGCTGACATGCCAGCAGGGACTGTGATCCTGCTCTTCCAAGGGGCAGGATCTGGCTGGACTCCCCTTGGTCTGGGTCAGCAGCAGCCACTGCTGTGCTGATCCATGCCGGGGGCAGCAGCTAAGATGATCCCACCGTTTCCCCATAGACATAGCTCAGCTATTTCTAAAGAGCTTTTATTTTCCATTCATTTCCCTTTGCCTCTAGGAAGAAGCAGGGGTTTTGTTTCCAAGGGCTTTCCCAGGCTCTGCAGCAAGCCACAATCCCAAAACCTCCCTGTCCTGCCCTAGGTACTGCAGCCAGCAGTGACAACCACCCACCCAACACTCCCATTGCCCCCAGCTCTAGACTCTCCAGTAGGGCAAAGACCAGGATATCCAATGCAGGTTGTTTTATTTCCTTGTGCTGTCCCACAGACAGGCAATACAGCCCGGCACTTCGCTCTGCAGGCACAGGAAGGGAGCGAACCCCTGCTTGTTTGGGTGTTTGTTTGGGATGAGTCATGGCGCCAGGGGATGCTGAGCCCAGCATTAATAACCCTGACAGCTCCTCAGCAGCAGGTTTGCTAATAACCTGGGGCAAAACTATCTCTCCTGATGGATGAGGTGTTGCAGGGAGGAGCGGTGTTGGTCCAGGTACCTCTTGGATGCTCTGGCTCAGTGGGAGTCTCTGCAAGATGTGGCTAGTTGTCGTGGTGTCCCTGGGTGGCTGAATTAGGGGTCACCAGCCCGCCCCGCCCCCAAACCCTCCTCTGCTTCAATCCATAACCAAGAGCTGGTGGGTCTAATGCTCTAACCCTCACCCCAAACCTGGGGACCTCCAGTCTGCAGGGGTCAAATGGAGCAGGGGTAGCAAGTGGGGACACATCAGGGAGACCCTGCAGCCCACTGGTGACCCTCGAATGTGTGTATATTCCTGCCTCTACACCTGTCTGGTTGGGGTGGGAAGCATTGTGGTCAGTGGTCCAGCTGGCCAGCGGTAGTCCCTGAGCCCCTCAGGCTGTCAGGAACCTGTACCTGCAGTTTCTTGGGCAGCAGCTCCTCGTGGGAAGGTGGCAGCGGCCGCTTCAGCCCCTTGGTGGAGGGTCCTGATGTGCCTTGTCCTGCCTTGCTGAGCCCGTGCTGGGGCTCCGGGGGCTGGTATCCCATCTGGTTGGGATCCAGGGGGTCTCGAGAGAGCAGGATGCAGATGGAGGGGACGTTCTTGTGGACGGTCAGGTTCTGCGCTGGGCCATCACACAGCAGGTCCTGGTTCTCCCAAACCTCCAGCATGGTTTTGTAGCGTACCTTGGTGACCTGGTGGAGCCCTCCCAGCTTGCGTTTCATGATCTCCACACAAGTGATGGTCTTGGTTATCGCCCTGCCACAGCCACTGAAGATAATCTGCCGGCTGCCCTTCAGCTCCATCTGGGCCATGGCGAAGTTCATCAGGTTCCTGATCTTGCTGCCCTCTTTCACTTTCATCTCCACCACGTCCGGGGACAGGTTGAGGAAGGGCAATGGCATCTCTTCCTCAGATGTCCTCACCTTTCGAAAGTTCTCCATCCCAGACTGGGCAACAGGCTTGGCTCTCTCTCGTTCAGCAGCCATCCTTCACCCCTTACCAGTGGATCCACGCAGGCTTCTAGCCCTCTGGGACCATGGCAGGGCTGATCTCACTGCCCTCCAGCCCAGCCCTGTGTCCCTACAGCCACCAGCCCCTTTCCCTCTGCTCTCCAGGGGCTGGCAGCAGGCTCACTGGCTGTTCTAGAGGGTGTCCTCTGTGAGAGACAGGGCTTCAGGATCCCCTGGGTGCTCCCAGTTGCTCCCAGCAGGGATAACAGCTGTCTGCAGCTCTTGGTGATGCTTGGGCTCCTCTGCTCCCACTGCAGCACTCGCTTCTGCTGCTCTTTGCTTCATTCTGGACTTCAGCAGCCCTCAGAGCTGTTCTGTGTAATTAGCAGATCCTCCCTCTCTCCCTCCCTTTCCTCCCCTCCTCTTCCCCCTCCCCTGCTCAGCCACCCATCCCAGCATCCAGCTCCTGCCTTCATCCCTGACAGGCAAAGGGAAGGGCAGGGAACCCAGATCCCTGTACAGAAACAGGGAAGGGAAGGGAAAGGAAGGAGGAAAATGTGGAAGGCAGAGGGAGAAGCTCATGCTTGCCTTCATGATGCTCCAAAAGTCCTGCCCCCTTAAAGAGAACCTGGTCTCTCCTCTCTGCACTTGCTTCTCTCAAGGACACCCACTGCTAACAGCAAAAGTCACCCTGCCTGCCTGCCCTGCAGCATTCCCAGAAGGATGAGGAATCCCAGCCATACTGCACCCAGGGATGGCACAAAGATGCAGCAGGTACTGTCAGAAATACTTTGGAGCCTGAGCTCAACCCTTACTAGTCAACAGAGAAGCTACTTGGGACCCACAGCCAGGAGAAAGCCTGGCAGATGGCATTGCAGCCAGGCATGTATCAAGTGTGCCATGGCTCTGCTCCCCCTGACACCCTCATCCTCAGCCCTGGCTCTGCCTGCAGGAAAATATCTCAGTTCCTAAAGCTCCAAGGAGCAGATGCCGTGGCAGAGCTGGTTTTCATGGGTGATTTCTCTCTCTCCGCCTGTCCTCTTTTCTCCCTCTCCCTGCTGCTCTCCCAGTCCCTGTGTCTCACTCAGCTCCGCATTCCTGATGTGGAGCTGCCAACTGTGGGCTCACCAATGCATTTGCTGGCAATAAATCCCAGGGCATCCCTATTTCAAGTCAGGAGATGTCCCCTTCCTGCCCCCAATCCCTTCCCGGGGCAGAGGCAGTGTCTCTGCCCCAGGCTGGCCCTCTGCCTGGCCCTGTCACCTGCCTGTCCCCTCCCACCCTGCTGGCTGGGGGATCATTGCACAGTGGAAAGACCTGTCGAGTATTGACTTGCAGTCAAATCTTATCGGCCTCTACAGGCCCCTGGATTGGTTTCACTCTAAGCAGGGCTTGAAAAAATACATAAATAAATCAATCGATCCTCTGCCCATGGAGGTGATGGCAGGATGTGGCCATCATCACCCATCCAGAATGAATTCCACATCCCTGTGGTCCCCAAAGCAGCTTTCTGTAGGCACCACTGCCTAAATGGCAGTGGATGTGGGACACTCCCAGATCTGATGACTGGAATGGGGCCTGGGGCAGATCTGCAGGGGTGGGGTGAGGTGGGATCCTCCATGTAAGAGCAGTGTGCTGGAACACCCCAGGGGAGGCAGAGCATCTTTCCCTGATCCATCTAACACTTCTTGAAGCCCTTTGAGCACAGAGAGGGAAACTGAGGCAGGGTAGGTGATGCTTCCAGGCTGACCCCCAGCACCAGATCCAGGCTTTGAGCATCCTCAAGTCCTGTCCAGTGCTCTGCAGTAGGAAGCATGCCTATTCCCTGTATTTCCACTGTGGACCCCTTGCTCCTGTGAGACAAAACAATGGCACGTCCTCCCCTTCCGCTTGGCATCCTTGCAGGTGGCACTTGGCTCCTTCCTCAGACAGGCAGGGATGGATTAAAGCCCTCAGGTAAATCTCTGCCTTCAAAAGGTGCTAAACTCCTGGGAAAATAACAGGAAATATTTTGGTGACTGAGAAATCCTTCAAGGAATTATCCAGGGAGCCTGGGAGGGTTACGTGGGCACCAAGGACTGACAGTTCCAGGGTTCTGGCCAAGCCAGATGAAACCCTGGTGCTCACCGAACCATCCAGCCCTTCTTTTCTGGCCCAGAACCAGCTCCTGCCTCCTGTGGCCCATTTTCCATGGTGTTGTGGCACCTTCCCCACCATCGGATCATGGAAGCAACAGCAGCTTCTCCTCTCCCGCCTCTAATTGCTGCTTTCTAAATTCTGCTTGTTGCAGCCTCCAAAATGCAGGCAGGTGAGGTGCAATCACCAAAAGGCTTCAGGAGGGTGCTCTTCCCCCAAGGCCAAGGCTGCACTGCATAAATGACAAGGTCTTAGTTTTCCTCTGAAGTGCTTAAAATGTAAATGGAATTCATTATCAGCAACTCCATTGCTAATCACCATCCAAAGCCATCTATTAGCTTGTCAGCTTATTTGTTGGAGGACAACAGAGTGAATGGGTTATTCCAAGTGAAGGAATAGCTGAAATGAGCTCAGTGGGGTGGGAGGGGAAAAGCAGAGATGGGGGGGACAAAGGCACAGACAACTCCAGCCTCAGGGGATCAGGGAAAACAGCTGGGAAAGAGGATGGGGGATCCTTTAAAATGGAGAAGAGACGAATAGGAAAGGCAGGAATGGCAAAAAAGAAAAATAGAGGTAAAGGAATTATGCCCTGAATATTGTCCATCTATCCTTCCTGAGCAACCACTCTGGTCACTGTGGGACCCAGGGAGTGGTTTATTCCTCCCTTTTCTCACTACAGTTTTTCTCTGAGCATCCTGCATCCCAGTGGCAACCCAGCCTCATCCCAGGGGCTTCCGAATCCCTGTAGCACCCTCTAGTCTGGTTCCAACCCTACAGGAGATGGGAGCTTGGAAGGGCCTTTTGAGAGGAGCCAAGAAAAGAGCTGGTGGTGGCAGGGATGGAGGGGGCTGAAGGAGACAGCACAACACCTGGTTGAATCTGAAAAAGTGGGGGAAAAAACCCAGAAACATATTCCTAATGGAGATCAGGGCAGCTGGAGAGGAACAGTAACCTGAGCCTCTGTCCTCCATGTGCCCTCTCTATATTTTCTTTCATCCAAGGTGGCCCTGCACAGGAGCAGGGTGGAAAGTGGAAGCATCTGATACAAGGAAAGTCTGGGTGCCATCATCCATCTCTGCGTCATATCTGCTCAGCTCAGGTCTCAGCCTCTCATCACATTGCACTCAGCAGCACACTGATGCCTGAGCTGACTGTAGTGCTGGGAAAGGGGGTACAGATGAACCCCAGGATACCACAGCTCCAGGGATCCCTTGCGCCAATCCTAACCAAGGTCCTGGAGCTGCTCTTTCCCAGAAGCAGCACCCTGAGGATGCTCCAAGTCTTTCCAGAGCGCATGGGCTGTGCCAAGATTCTAGAGGAACCTTTGGAACGTCCTACAGTGGCACTGGCTCTCTGCTAACTGAGCCCTTACGCCTACAGTAAGCAGAAAATGACAGAGCTCAAGATAATTCTCATTTTGAAGAGTCAGACAGTAAAAGAAAAGGGGAAAATCCCTTTTATAAGACAAATCTCTTTGCAGAGCTCCAGCATGATGAGCAGATAACTGTTGTAAGGATCCTGAGAGCAGTAATAAACATGAGTGATCTGCACCAGCCCCACCTAGGACTCTGACCCACATCCTGTCCAGGAACTCTATTTAAACTCAGCCCGGGGGTCCCAGTCCTAGTCTGAGCTGTGTTTGGGCTGGTTTCTGGGTCAGCTGCAGCTGATCTGACTCTGATCCACAGACTGACCTTGACCTGTGGATTGACTTCAGTGGCTTTGAACCTCTTTGTTTGCTGGAAATTTGCAGCTTGATTCAGACTCTTGGTTGAATCCTTCCCAGTTTGCCCTGCTCAGGTACTGTGGTGATGAGCAAGGAGGATCTTCCCCTGCCCCTCTGTTATCCCTTTGGCTCCCCAGGCATTCCCTGTGAACTAGAGGAGCACACATCTGTTTGAATCCTGGATATCCCTGCTTGGAAAACCTGTGGACAGATGGGAATGTGGTGATGCCAAGGGCAAGGAACCGCTCTGCAGCTGAGCATTCCCAAAGCCTCAGTGGGATGGGAAGGCATTGGTGGGCCTGAGGCAGCACAGAAGCAGAGGGGGAGGGAATTTAGGTGAAAGAAAGGTCAAGAATCAAAGAATAAGGGACAAGAAATAAGCCCCAAATCCTTGGAGTGCTCAGAGTGGCTCTCTAAGGCTCAGAGCACCCCTCTGAGGTCTCACATGTGGGTGAGTAGTGGTGCTTGGCAAGAGTGAGGATCCATGACCCCATCCCCTTCTCCCTTTTCTTACCTGCTGCCAGGTAGGAGATGGAGCTAGAAGTGTGGGGGTCCCCACTCTCCAGCAAACACCTCAGGGCCCAAGAGCCAGAAAGAGGTCAGAGTGGACAGCTGGGCCCCCTGGCTATGGGGTCATCTGTGGCACACCTCTTTTCCTGCTTCCCTCCCTTTTGCCATCTGTGAAGCAGGCATTTTACCCATTTCTGCCACATTTCCTTCCTTGTATATCCACAGCAATGCTATTCCCCTGCCAAGGGAGTTTGGTGACCAGGGCTTGTTGGTATAAAGAGATTTTGCTGCTTCCTTGCCTTGCTCTTAACATCTTCCTGTGGTGGGATGCTGTCTTTGTTGCCCCTTTGTGACCCTCGAGGTTGCACCTCGGGAAGTGAGACAATTTAGTTGTCAAATAAAGCCATTTTCTTGACACTGCACTGATATTCTCACAAGCACCGAGGCAGGAGATTCAAGCACTGTGCACAGAGCTCGGTATGATGACACTGAGGACAAGGGGCACTGCCTCCTCAGGCTGATTTGGGATTTATGTCCCCTTTAGGATCTTTTGATCCCTGTCCTAGTCCACCTGTGAATCAATCCAGCCTCTTCCCTTGCCCTCTGAATCCCGACCTTGGCACTGCCAGCAAAAGCAATCAATATATCCATCGCCCTTTGTGCAAGCCATCAACTAATTACTACTCCCAGAGTGAAGCACAGCAGAGTGTGGGCATGGGGTCACCAAATTCAGCCCTGCCCGTGGAACCTGCTGGCTTTCCATTGCCTCTTAAGCACAGGGAGACTTTGTGCCATGCCAGGGGCTGTCCCCCACAGCCCCTCCTCCACAGGGGGTGGTCATCTATCCCCATGGAGCTTGCTGTGTGCCGAGAAGGGGTCAGTACGCCCGTGCCCCATACAGCCCCCCTCCTATAGAGCCCCTCTCCTA